>JALRLY010000219.1:0-25928 GCA_023647555.1 Pancytospora philotis
GATTCAGGTCGGGGGAGTAGCTCGGCCATTGGAGAACTCTTATACCCGCCTTCTCCATGTATCTCCGGGCCAACGCTGACTTGTGCTTAGGATCATTATCCTGTTGCAATATGACATCTTTAACTTTAAGATGCTTTTTCTTGAGCATCTCGTTAAGCCCTGACTCGAGGATTTATACGAACACCTTTGCGTCCATTGTTGTCTCTATGAAGGCAAGTGCTCCGACGCCGCGCGACGTGATGGCGCCCACGCCATCACTGACCCACCACCATACTTTACCGTATCAATGATCTGGTAGTCTTGCGTGGGCGGGCCAGGCTCACGCCACACAGTCTTAAGGCCATCGCTGCCGAAGAGATTGAACTTGCACTCGTCGGTAAATACGACGTCTTGCCAAGTATCCTCAGGCGTTGGCAACGGTTTGCGTGCAAAACTGAGTCGGTCAAGCCGGTGATGTGGCAAGAGGCGCAGCTTGCGGGGCCGCACGCGACTTTCAAGACCTCCCGTATGTAGCACCTGTCATACTGTCTCGCGGCACAACGCGACACCGGCGCTTTCTTGGGCCTGAGAAGCCAGATCACCCGTGGAGGGCACACGAGGCGTCTTAGCAGCGCGGACGATAGACCTGGCTATCCTAGGTGTAACCTTAGGAGGCCGACCCTGTGATGGGCTACTGCCCTCTCGCACTGTGCCGGCTGTTATACGCTGCACCGTATACTTGCAAACACCCATCTCTTGTGCGATTTTACGCTGCGACATCGCGAAAGAGTATAACCGTTTAATCTCTTTTTTAACGTACTTAGGTATTGATGTCATGGGCAGTTTCTGTGATAATTTTTTGAAGGGTTTGGGTCTGTATTCGGTACTTGACAAAAAAGTGTAAAGGTGGTTATTTTCTAAATACTGCACGGGTGTACAAAATGCATGATAGAAAGAAAGACTAGTGTCGTACCCTCGCGGATACGAGACCCGGGTGTTCGTAACTACTTGGAGTAGTAAAGATTTAATAAACGTGGTTGGGGCTTCTCGACTCTGTGCCCCATGAACTTGACTATTAAACGGTTTCTTCTCTTGACTCGGTGAGATAGTAGTATTGAAGTTGCTTTTATCATTGATCATGATTTCATTAACAATTTTTATATTTATACTTTTAATACAAATCTGAAACTGTTTCAAATAGATAGATCAATCAAATTAAAGAATCTGATACAATCACAGTGCATCATAAATCAGAAGAGTCGAGGTCTGCAGCTATGTTTCACTAGCACAAGACTACAGGGCGCGACAACTAGCATCAATATATTTTATTTAATCAATCAAATAATAATACAGCAATTTTGTTACTTCAGGACCCCCTGAGAGCTTTTAAAGAATTACAGAAAAAAAGACCACTTTATTGGCGCACTGTATAGAGTCGGTATTTTAAAAGACTCCAGAGGTGTTCAATGAGACTGAGATCAGGGGAGTAGCTGGGCCAGTCTAATACATTAATTCTAGCCTTAACCATGTACTTTTTAGCTAGCGCAGACGTATGCTTGGGATTATTGTCCTGTTGTAGAACGACTTCAGACCGTTCCTGTTTTTTGTCCTTGAGCGTCCCGTTGAATCCCGCTTTAAGAATAGTAATGAACACTTCGGCATTCATTGTCGATGGTATAAATACAAGTCTCCCGACGCCGCGGCTCGTGATAGCGCCCCAAACCATCACAGAACCGCCACCATGCTTGATAGTTGGCATTATGCGGCGGGGACGCATCAGCTCGCCATCACGTCTCCATACAGTCTTAGGTTCCTCTGGCCCGTAGACGTTGAATTTACACTCGTCAGTGAAAATCATGTCTTCCCAATCAACTTTTCGGGACTTTAAGATGTCACGTGCCCATTTCAGTCGTCGAATGCGCGCTTTGCGTGAGAGCAGCGGCTTGGGAGGCCGCGCACGACGTGCATATTGATTACTGCGCTGTATCTGCCTCATTGTCTCCCGCGCTAGGTTAACGCCTGAGTGGGCGTACACGTAATTTCTAATACCGCTTAGTGTCAGTACGTATGGTGCTTCCACAGCCCGAATGGCAAGCGTAGTCAATTTTTTCGTAACTTTTTTAGGCCGGCCACCAGGCTGTCCGGCCTGGCCTTGCCGAATATCAGCCGTAATGCGTCTCACTGATGTCAGTGATACACCTGTCTCTCACGCTATTCTATGTAGCGAAAAGCTGCGAGAGTAGAGGCTTTTAATTTCCTTTTTCCGTTGCACAGATATGCGTACCATAGGGCTGCTGGTGCGACATTCTACCACGGCATATCAGGTAAAATCTGCGCAGGCACTACTGCGCAAAATTTTGGGTAAGACTTCAAGAAAATTCTGGAGGGAAAACAGAAAATTTGCAGGTAATACCCCAATGGCTTGGAAGAACATAGAAGAGCTGTTTAAAAGACTGAAGATAGGTAATCTGTGTACTGATAGAGATGTTATGCAATACATCGAACAGCCAGGACTAATAATACGTATAGTTGCATGCCCTAAGTGCAGGAGAATAATGCGCAAGAAGCAAGAAACTGAGATGTTAGTCGACTATCAATGCAATCATTGCTCTAGTTTCAAGCGGCTTCTTAAGTTCCAAAACGTCTTCAATGTAAGGCTACCCATCCTCCAGCTCTTGCGATTTCTCGTTATTTTTACACTGAATGTCAACACTGATACTATGGCTGATTTACTAGACGTGGCCGAGGGGACTATGAATACACTGGTAGTTACTATACAGAGCCTCATCCGGCAGAAGTTAGCCGAAGTACCGATACGTCTAGGAGGGCCAGGTCAGGTCGTTCAAGTGGATGAGAGTTACTTTGGGAGAAGGAAATACAACACGGGTAGAAATCAGCGATTTGCATGGGTATTTGGTGCTATTGACCCTATAARCAAGGAATTTGTGATGCGCTCTGTTGTGAACYGTAAGGTTGAGACSCTAGGACCTCTGATCCRAGAGTTTATTGCGCACGATTCCRATGTACATTCTGATAGGCATGCGGCCTACCTTGCATTTTTTAGTCGTACGGAGGAGTATATACATGGCCATGTGAACCACAAGGTGAACTTCGTAGATCCTGAGACTGGTGTGCACACGCAGAACATCGAGAATTTGTGGAGTCAGTTCAAGAGATTCAAACGTAGAAAGAGTTATTCGAAGCTGTGTTACTTAGACCAGTATATCGCAGAATTTACCTTGCGTAAGAGGTATGACAAGAAGTCTAAGTGGAAAATGTTCCGTGATTTGCTTGCTATGTGCATTAAATTACCTTAAATACCCATTTATTAGTTTCGGAAATTTTCTGTTTTCCCTCCAGAATTTTTTTAAAGTCTTACCAAATTTTGTCCATAAACTGCGCTATTTTCAGCGCGTACAAAATAGCGCATGGCGCATGCGCAGATAAGAGGCAAATGTCAATAAGCTTCATGTATGAATAAACAACGAAGTACTTTAGTCCCAAATCGCCGCGTATTATAATAAGCTACATAGAACATGAAAGAATTATTGCCAGCTTTGGCGCGGTTTTTGGACGCACTGTACAGTGCGTTGCAAAATGTTTCCAATGGGCGGCGGAGAAAAAGCAGCAAGCGAAAACTGATGTATAAAGCATGTGCGCAGGTTCTACTACACACACAGTGCTTATTTTTAATAATAAATCTATTAATTAAATTCTTATTTTGTGAAAATTACTAAGGACTTCTAAACAACTATAAAAATATGACCTTGATTTTTGAAGGAAATTTAGTACGGCGTAAACCCTCCATTAGACTCAATAACAGCTGCTAAACGGGCGGGCATGCTGTCGAATAGCTTTCTAATATACTTTGGTGGTATTTCATCCCATAAGTCTTGTATTACCTCCTTCAATTTGTCCAGTTTAGTAGGCTTATTTTTCAGTTTAGCATACCGCTGTTTCACGTATTGCCAGACATGCTCGATCGGATTTAAGTCCGGCGAACAGCTAGGCCACTGCATTACATTGATGTTCGATGCGTAGATACAACTCTGAGCATACCTTGAGGTATGTTTGGGATCATTTTCCTGTTGTAGAATGATGTCATCGATCTCTCTCTTGTGCAAACGAAGCGTTCCAAGCAGCCCAGTTCCCAGAGTTTCGACGAATGATATGGCATTCATCGTTGATTCAATGAACACGAGCTTTCCTACCCCCTGTGAGGTTATGGCGCCCCATACCATCACTGATCCTCCACCGAACTTAACTGTCTGCCTTACATGATAATCGAACACTGGCGTGGCAGAACACCGATAAGACCGCCTAGGTCCATCACTACCAGACAAATTAAATTTACACTCATCAGTAAAAATAACGTTATCCCAGTAGCCTTCAGGCATTCGCTGCATGTCCTTCGCGAAACGAAGCCTGTTTTTCTTGTGGTCTGTTGTAAGGCGCGGTTTGAGAGGCCGCACACGATTAACAAATCCATGCTTTCTCAATGTTCGCATAATTGTCGTCCGATGTAAGTCAACACCGGTGCCGTTTGAAATTAAATTTTTTAATTCCCCGAGTGATCTCAGTTCTGGCGTGTCGACATTCCGGAGTAGTAGCGTTTCCATTCTTTTTGTGACTTTTTGAGGTCGACCGCGTTGTGGGCTGTTTGTCCCTCGCGTCATATCAGAGGTTATACGCGAAACTGAGCCCACTCCAATTCCTGCCTGTTGCGCTATGTTCTTTAGCGACAGACCGCGCGAGTATAATAACCTGACTTCTTGTCTGACTCTTTTTGAAATCGGTACCATGGGTTACCGCAGTTGTCGTCATATACCGGTTTTTGCATGCTAAAAATGCGGGAAATTCCTTTTTTATTTTTCAGCAAAACAGGTCCCACTTTATGTACTCATATAGTAATGCATAGCGATTTTTATTAAACAAGAATTTCATAATTAGTTTTATTATGCAAAAAAGACTTACTATGTATAGTATTAAGTCTAAAGATGCTTTCTGCTTAAGTTTCCATGGGTCATATTTCTGAGATGCCCATTGGAAATATTTTGCAACGCACTGTATATTCTTTGTTTCGCCAGCAGGCGGCAGATCCTGGCTGGTAACACCATCATCGGTTTGAAGCGTTTGTTGCGTTGCCTGTCAGCGCCCGAGCAGACGCGAAACATTTTGACGCATGCCTGTATGCAGCCACCAGCCCAGAACTCGGCGTGCGACCGCCTAGAACATTCTATATGAATGCAGGCGAATAATGTGCAACTTCTCGGCACATAGAGGTTGCGCAAACAGCAGTAATGACCATGTTACATCTTCGTGGTGCTACATGTATGCAGCCTGGCGACTTAAAATTATTGACAGCAGCCGCTGCCGCGATCAGGTCGAATGGCATCACGTTGTGGTTCCCAGACGTATCTGATGACGTAGGGTCAAATGAATATTTTAATCATCCGCAGTTGAATCACGGCTCTTATCAGCAATCCATTTTCTAGCACGGCTCAATGAAGGAATGCTCGTTGGTTCATAGATTTTATGCGCAAATGATTGTAGCAATAAACGATCGCGATGTTGCTATTGCATAACTTCTGGCTATCGCTACAACAGATGTATTATCTTACATAGCCGGGTTGGCCGCCAGTTTTGTAGTTCTGGACCAGACAATATTATGCAAGGCCAAACAGCTCGCCTCGCCATAAGTTCCAGTAATTTTTAATCTGTCAGATCTGATATTAACACACTCCGCGTTTTGAAAGCCATGCAAAGATGCATTAGATTACGTCACCGTGATGTGTTGCGTTTATAAGAAAAATGCGCGGCCCGGGGCTGCGGCCCGATGAGAATACCTGCGATAGTGCTCATTTTGCATCTGCTCTTGATTCTCTTCCTCAGAGAAACCGATGGTCTGCAGCATTCCAGAAACCGCGCGAGGCGGTTTATCGGAGCCAACGAAAGCGGCTTGCACCTGCAGATAAGGCTGCAGAAGGACAATAATGCGAAGCTCCAGGCGCTGGCGGAGAGGCGGATCAAGCAGCTGCTGAGGTTCCGCTTCGGCAGTGGCCAGCCCATTTTCGCGGAAGATTCCACGCGCACAGACGTGGGTATGCTGCGGGACGTGTGTCTCGAAGAGGACGAGTTAGACACCAGCCCCGGCGCGTCGCAGGCGGGTGACGCATCAAGCAGTCGCGCTGATCGTGATTCGGCGTCAGCGCACAGCGATGCGGACGTCGCTACGCAAAGCATGGCAGACGACTCCGCGACGGGCAGCACTGAGCCTGGATCCTCCTCGAAAGCTAGCCGCGCCTCTGTAATACACATCATTGGCAGGGCGCTCGACCTGGGCAGCGGGCAAGCGAACGCCGAGCCGGCCGACGACCGGGACTGCGACGGATCGTGCGAACTCAGAAGCACCTTCCAACGGACAGGTGACGCTGGCGCCCCGAGCTTCTTCGAGACCAGGTATGGCGCGATGATGAGGAACACCAAATGGAAATTCATGTACACTGCGCTGTTCTGCGAGACGCCGTTCTTCAGGCACTACTTCAGCAGCGAGGCGTTCGAGAAGTTTCTTGACGAGGAGGTGCCGAACCTGCCGGATTCCGATCCGTATATTTCGTTCGACAACTACGAGTATATCAAAAGCTACGTGAAGCAGGATCTGCCGTACGATAAGCTGACCGACGGGCAGAAGAAGCTGTTCACCCAGGTGGTAATCATCAAGAACGCCTTCGACAGCTACAACCTGATGCGGAAGGTGCAGGTCATATACGACTTCAAGCTTGACGAGCCCGAAATGAGCATGGAGAGCTTTTTCAGCGCGCTGTTCGACTACTTCAGGAAGATAAACCGGATGGGCGACGCCGCGGAGCATGCCGCACCCGTGGTAGACATGCTGCTCGGCATGGACTGGTTCCACATGGCGTTGGTCTCCTGCGACGGCCTGTACACGCATGTCGACATCAACCTTAACAATATTAAAACACTCGTGAGCCTGGCGCGGTACGCTAGCAAAAGCAACATCAGGGTCCTCAAAGCCCTGAACATCTTCTACAGGGCGTGGGAGCGGTCGCCGCAGGGAACGCTGGATCTGGATGTCCTGAAGGAGGAAGAGGGCAGAGTCAACACGTATTACGCGGACCACAATAAAAACTGATTGAAAGACGAGTTGTAAAGGTATTGCTAGTATAGCGATAGGTTTAGGCTAGCTATTGAAGTATATTCCAACAGCATTAGCGGAGAAGTGCTCTTGTGGGCCGCTCTCGCGCATCAGTGCCAGGCTGCAATGCAACAGTGATTTTGCGAAGTCGGCCATACCTGCATGCTTAGCATCTGAGCAGAAACGCTGGTGCAAGCCATCCGCATCATGGGCTTCGTAAAGCGAGGTGTTCGGCGACGGGGTTGCACACGCGCTGAAAGCTGGCATACCGAATACGCGTGGCTAACTGGAACTATTGAGGTGTTCTGCACCAAATAAACTAAGAGCACTTTTGCACTATGCGAGCCCTTTGCTTCTGGGCCGCACATGCACGCGTACTGGTGCCGCGGTGCGGCTAAATTTTTCACACGGGCGTGCCGTTGATGAGGCTGGCGGAGGCGGACGTGGCCTACGAGGGCTATGGCTATGCCGTCGACGCGGACAAGAATCTGTACCGGCTGGAGGATGGAGAGCACGTGCTTGTGGAGCGGCTGCGCAAGGCCGTGTACAGGATGGCCGTGGACGAGCATACGGGGGAAGACGCGGGCGCTGTCTACATGCTTGACAGCTTTGGCGACTGCTACCGCCTCGGCGCAGATGGGAAGCCGCGCTTCATTGCCGGCATTCTGGGCATGCCCGGCTTCTTCGAGGTTGCGCGCGGGAAGATCTACATTCTCGACGGCTACGGCCGGCTGTGGGTGCTGGACACGGCCGGGCGGGTCGTATCGATCGTGTTCGTGGGCGAGAGCTGCAGGGACGTAGCCGTTCGTGGCGGCTACGTGGCATTTGTGACTGGCGGCGCTGCGCAAGTTGCAAAGGGCGCCCCCGCGGAGGGGCAGTGCTGCCGCCTCAAAGTCTACAACGGTGCCTATTCGCTTGTGCACACGGCGGACGATGCGAGGGATGTCCAGTTCCTGGAGGACGGGGTCCAGTACACCGCTGGTGCGCGGCGGGTCAAATACGTTTTGGACGGCGGCGCGGTGGTCGATCAGTAGAACAAAGCAGAAATAAATTTTTGGGTCAATGGTGGGCGGCTTTAGCGGGCGAGGGTAAGCACACGGCACAGTCTTGAGCCGGCCGTTGCGATGTTGGGCGTGCAGTTTGTGCTGGCGCATTCAGACGCACAGCTGAAGACGGGAGTGTGCCGCCGCAGTGCCGCATCACAGGAATATGATGCACATTTTAGATGATCTAGACTTTCACACATACTTTAATTAGGAATTACCTACAGCCCGCCGCCCGTGCAAGGAGAGCCCAAGCTCTTGCTTGCCGCGCGACTGTTTGCTTTGTGATCGCTGGGTTACACGCGAGTGATGCGTCAGAATGATTCGTGATGGGCCGGCCTACGTGCGGAAAAATAATCAGCTGCACTTGCCAAAACCCATGGGGAAAAAAGGCGCTGCTGGCCGCGGGCAGACAGACGCGTGCATGCCCGAGCAGCCGGAAATGAACACGAGGGGCGGCCGCGCAGAGACAAGAGCACAGGCGGAGGCCGAGCATGCCGATGGCCGCGGCAGCCGGCCGGGCGGTGCGTGCTGGGGCGGGAACGGGCCGGGCGCCCAGACGTGGGGGGAGCCCAGCGCCGTTGAGCTGCGCGAGATGCAGAATGCGCTGGGATGCACCGGGATCAGCATCGGCGGCGCGTGTGACGGCAGAGAAAGGGCCAGACCCGGTTCTAGAACGTGCGAGGACGCCGGCGCGCGGCCGCCCTTCGGCCTGCACATGCAGGCCGTGCGCGCGAGCAGTGATAGAGAGCGGCGCCCCGGGGATCAGGATTTTTTTGATGAGATTGATTGCAGGCGTTACAATGATCTGAAGCGTAAATATAACGGTATAGACATGCACAGTATGGCAAAGGAAGAGCGCTACAAAAGGAGTTACTACCGCGACGGCTTTGCGGGCCACGAGCCGGCGGGCACTGGCTGGCGCCATGATGATTTTCTGCGTGACGGCAACTTTTACAACGGCAAGCACGGCGAGGAGCAGTGGGAGGCGCCCAGAAGCGCCCCGGAGCACGGCGCGGGGGAGGCCGGCCGGAGCTGCCCAGCCCGGTACGCCGGGGGCGTGGAAAGGCCGGCCTTCTCGCCGCCCGCCCGTCCTGAGCCGCCGGCCGCGACAATGCCGCCCTCCGAACAGCTTATTTCGGAGGCTTTCATCCGGGTGGCCAACACTTTCCACGACCTGCGCGATTATTTTAAGGGCGTTAGCGCGCAGCTCAAGCACGATCCGCTCTACGGCAGCCTCGCCGAGACGATGGGCGCGCAGCTCAACGACTTCGCTGGCACTCTCAATGCCTCGTCCGCTGATTACCTGTTCTACAAGGAGTGCGAGTACCGCTACCGCCGCGGCGTCCAGGACCGCGTTTCCGCGTCCTTCTACCACAACAAGTACAAGGCGTTCTACGAGGAGAACAAAGACGCGGTGCCTGTCAAGCACCTGGCGCGGATCCCCGGCCCGGTCGATAGAAAGGGCAAATGAGCACAAGGATTAAACCACTAGAGTGTAGTATTCGCATTCCGCCTATGCTAGCCAGGGCTGCGGGATTTTTCTTATTTTAGCGTTCTTTTTTGGCAGTATCAGGCGCATCATTGGGAGCATCCGCCCAACCTGGCGTGTTGGTGATCGTACAGAGCGGGTTCTGTGTGCGCTTGTTGGTATCTCTCTGTAGGGCTTCATGGGGTTCGATGTGCGCTTTTCAGCTGTTTCGCTCTACACACCCGGCTAGGTTCAATACCATCGGCCGCCTCGCATGCCCAAGCGCGGTACAAAAAATTGTAGTGCACACTGTATTTATTCATCGATGCCGCAGACCTCGATCCTCTCCGCGAGCAGATCGATCATGAGGCACTGTCCCTTGCTGGCCGGGGCTATGCTGGCAAACTGCATGGAGTCGACGTCCAGAGTGAACGAGAGGCTGTCCTGGAGTATCACCAGGATGTTGGGAACGAAGCCGGGCGGCAGCAGGCCGTCGAACGAGAGGTCGCCCGGCACGAACGGGTTGAAGGAGCACTGCGACCTGAGGCTCGCCAGAAAGGACTCGAGCGGCTGCTTATTGACGAACAGCCCGTTCTCCTTGTGCCTGAATATCCCCGAGCTTATAATTGCGATCTTCTTGTCGTTAAACTCGAGCAGGCAGGGGTTGCTGGCTGGAAAGACAGAGGCACGCGGGTGCGCAGCTTCTCTGTCGGATGGGGCCGCTATCAGCCGCTCTGCTGAGCTGCGCGGAGTGGGCGCGGGAGTATCTGCGCAGCCGCAGCACAAGGCAATCACCGGCGTGGCGACGCCCATTTGGCACTTCGCGCAGAGCGATGCGATGAACAAGTCGGGGCTGTACTTTTGCTCCAGCCGCTTCAAAGGGGCGCTGTCGCCGCCCACGCAGCCCAGCACACACAGCTTCAGCGGGCGGCGCTCGAGGAAGTTGTTCGGCAGGCTGTGGACCCGGGTGGGCGGGAGCACCAGCGCGTCCACAGAGAACACCTGGCGCGCGGGCTCGGCGCCGCCCAGCAGGGCCCCCTCGCAGCCCACGAACATGTTTTCGAATAGGAAGGCGTTGCTCGTGCATCTGTCGAGCGCAAGCTCCACGCAGCTGTGGCCGTCCTCGAGCACCGGGCTGCCGGTGCGGCTCCTGTAGAAGATCCCGAACACGAACGCGGCGCTGCCCTCCTCGAGCAGCGAAATCGGCGTGATTTCGCGCTTCATCAGCTTCTTGCAGGCCTCGTAGCGCTCAGAGAGCCTGCCCGGCCTGTAGCGCAGGCTGTGCACCTTGTAGGCTTCCTTCGCTGGCTCCGGCGCGGCTTCGAGGCTCTCGAGCTGGCCCAGCGTGACTTCTGATGTGTTGTACTTCGCCTTGAAGCCGAGCAGCAGCTTTTCGAGCGCTTCTTCGCTCGTGACGTGCTCGCAGATGTAGTTCAGCACGTCGGCGCCCATCCGGATCCCGTGCTCAGCGGTGAACAGGCGGTAGGCCTGCCGCTTCATGGGCACGAGAATCGCCGGCCCCGATCCCCGTTGCAGCGGCCCGTGGAAAATTTGCGCTGGCCGGGCCACTGAAAGCCCCGCCAACGACGGACAAACGCGCCTTAAGCTATTTATTTTTCTTCGCCTCGCCGGTCTGCGCGCTCCGCAGCTTCTCGTACTTGTCCTTGAGCTTCAGATAGGCCTGCTTATTGTGCTCGACCTCGGCCACGGTGGCGGCGCTCTCATCGAGCCGCTCCTTGAGCAGCTCGACCTCGGCCTCGAGCTTCTCGCAGCGGTGCTTCGCCACGTTCGCATCCTCGATGACCTTGCTCACGAACACCATCGAGTTGCCGTGCTGCCGCAGGGCGTCCTCGTTCGTCTGCTCCACGCGCACGGTGTGCGAGATGACATCGCAGAGCTTCCGCGTTATCAGGGCGAGGAAGAGCGTGAGCCCCGAGAGGTAGAAGTTCCGCTGCGCCTGGTAGTGGAGCACCGCGCTCGCCGCGGTGTGCACTCTGAACACGGAGTCCGCGAACATGACAAACACCATGCAGTAGAGAATGAAGACCACGTGGCCCAGCGGCCTGAGCGCGGCGCAGGAGCGGTACCGCCCTATGATGGCGTGCTTGAGCCGCGGGAGGAACGGCTGGAGCAGGACTGAGATCACCGCCATGTTGGAGTAGAGCAGCAGCTGCACCAGTCGTGTTTGGATGCTCATCGACTTTCGGGGCGTGCGCGAGCGCCGTAAATAGTCTGAAACCGCTGGAGAGGCAGAGTGGACGCAGCCGGCGTGTGCGCTGCAAGCAGCATGGTAGCACACGCGCCCAGCACCGTCCGAAAGCTGGCCACGCAAAAGGCAACTAAAATATGATTTACTTAGAAGATGTCCTCATCGTCCGAGAAGGAGCTGAGCTCGAGCTCGTCGAAGTCCTCGATGTCCAGCTTGTAGCGCAGAATCCCGCCGATCCCGCCGAAGCCCTCGACAAACTGCGTGCCCTCGCTCGTCAGGTCGCTCACAAACACGAGGGAGCAGCCGTAGTTCTTGTAGTTTTCCGCGATCCAGTCGATGAACGGCTGGTCCTCGTGCTCGATGTCCGTGCTGTCCCACACGATGAGCGTCTCGATCGCGCCGGACTCCAGGCAGCCGATCGTAGCCTGCAGGCCGTAGCAGAACTTGCCGCTGTTCATGTTCACCTCGTACAGGAAAGTCTGCAGGATCTTCTTCTCCTTGGAAAACTTGACGTCGCGCAGCACGTCGCCGCACAGCTCGATCGCCTGGTTGAAGCCGTTGCGGTTGCCGTAGTTCGTGTCGACCGACGCGATAACAGTCAGGCGCGCGTCGATGAGCGGCGCGAGCTCGTTCTTCAGGTCGGAGTGCCCGGCGAGCACGATGCCCTCCACGTTCGGCAGCGAGTTGGTGACGTAGAAGTTCGTTATCATCTCGGTGACCTTCTTCACGTAGTGCAGCCGCTTCTCGACGCGCAGCCGGCCGAAACGCGCAGCACTCTGGCCGCCGCGCCCGTGCTTCTTCGGCAGGTCCACCGATATGTACTGGATGATCGTCTGCACATTCCCCTGCAGCGTGGCGAAGAGCGTGCCGTGCCCGTCGATCACCACGAAGCCGTACTTCGGCTCGTCCTCGAAGAGATCGAGCAGGTCGTTCACGTGGAAGCGGCTGTCGCACATGTAGAGACTCGTGTTGATCGGCTTCACGGGCTCGATGCCGTACGTGAGCTTCCGCTCCTTGTTGTTGTCGACGATCACGGTGCCCACGTATATCGCCAGGCCGTTCGCCGGCGTGCGGTTGTACGTCTTGAGCTTGTTCTGCGCGGACGTGATGGCGCCGAGCACGCTGAGGCGGTTCACGCGGCTCTTGATGTTCGTCGCGGTGCCGTACTCGTCGACGAGCAGCTTGGCGGTCTTGCTCAGCTGCTCCTTGGGCGGAATGATCAGCGATATCATGCTGGTTCCGTTCCCGCGCGCGTCCCTGAGGTACTTGAGGAGCTTCTTCTGACGGAAGATCTCGATATCGTCGGCTTCCATCGTCGGCGGCAAAAATTGCCAAATTTTTAGGCGCTTGCCAGCGGCCGTGCCAGGCGGTGTTGCGCGGGCTGGCGGTGGGAGCAGTGCGCCAAAGGGAGGCGTAGGTTGCGCCAAACACCATTACAGTCATTATGATAGCAGCACAGCGCCAGTATTAAATAAACTGGAAAGCATTTCTTAAAACAAGGTTTTCAAAAATTTACGCCTAAAACAGCCGTTGGCGAAAATAGAAGCTCTAAATAGGCATACTGGCTGCACCAAGCTAGATGCTTTAACAACTTTATTCCTCACCTCCGCAGATGGTTGATGTTCTTGGGCTCGTCGGTGCCTTCGGGGCGCTGCGGCGCGGGCTCCTCGCCCATCTCCTTGAGCCACATGATGCGCATCCGGAGCTCCTCGGCCTGGTCCCGCTCGCCCATGCCCTGGTAGATCTCGAGCGTCTGCTCGTAGAAGTCTACGGCCTTCTCGAACTGCCGCAGGCTCTTGTGGCTGTCCGCGATGCACTCGAGCACGCCGGCCCGCGATTTGTCGTCGCCGCAGTACGAGAGGGCGGTGTGGTACTCCTGCAGCGCGTCCTCGAACTTGTTGTTGAGCTCGTGCACGTCGCCGAGCAGCTTGTGCACCTCGGCGAGGCGCGGGCCGTCGTTGACGACCTCGAAGTTCACGCGGCACGTCTCCAGACAGTCCCAGCAGATCTCGATGTCCTCCTCCACCTCCTTCGAGGCGCTGTTCAGCTGCGCAGTGCTGTCCTGGAGCGCGAGCATCCGCTGGTAGTCCGCGCACGTGCTCTGGATCACGCTCTCCAGCACGCAGCCCGCGTACTCGAGCAGCACGACGCTGTGCGCGAGCGCCCCGGGGTTCAGGTCCTCCAGGACCTCGCTGTAGATCTCGAGCGCGGCCTCGTAGTTGCCGCAGCGGGCCTCGCAGCGCGCGTCGGCGAGCCTGGGGGACTGGCACGTCTCGTCGTCCGACATGGGCAAAGTTTTAGCGGTCTCTTTGCCCGGCGCCGCCAGGCGCCTGCCCTTACAGCGCGCAGGCTTTGTGAGCGGTGTGTTCGCCAGTGTGACAGTGCGTTCACTAAATGATTACCGGGAGATGCGTCCACGTAGTTGGAAGATGCTATGAGTGATAAAGTAGACCGCTAGCATGCATGCGCGCTAGTGAATACTAATCGTGCAAATTCATATCGACGCTCGTCGTAAATGCATGCAATGTGAGCGATTCAGGGAACATCCACTGCTGCGTTTTCTTCCCACGCTGCGCATGCCCCATGAGCGAGGAGTACAGCGGCCGGATCATGCGGCTGCTGATGGACAACCACAGCAGAAGCCGCGCGACGCACAAGGCCGACGTCGCCGAGCTGCTGTCCATCAAAACCAAGGACGTGGAGGCCGCGATGGACGGCGCCGCAGAGCTCCTTGCGCGCTTCGAGCTCGAGCTCGTGCGGCTGCCGGTCGATGGTGCGGGCGGGCCGAGCGAGAAGCTCAGCGACAAGTACTTTGTGCGCAGGGCGCCTGCCAAGCGCGACAAGCGCGCGCGGATCGAGCCGTGCAGCGAGGAGAAGCAGCTGTACTTCATGATCGCCGCTGTTATGGCGGAGAACAACGCGCTGGAGGACAGCAAGCTGCCCGAGCTCGCCGGCTGCCGGCTGTTCGACGGCGTGAGCATCGGCGACTATCTGCGGAAGCAGAAGGCGTGCGGCTACTTCAGCAGTAGCAAGGTCGGCGATGGGGTGGTGTGGAGCCTGGGCTGGCGGGCGCGCGCCGAGTTCGAGGATGGCTTTGACCTGCTGGAGTATTTCAAGACCAAGTACGACATGGAGTAGGGCGGATGCAGAATAAAGTAGTTCAACATTGTGCGACATCAGTTTCTTACGGCCGACACAGCATAATGTTGACAGTGTTTAATGTCTGTGCATGCTATTACTGTTGCACAGTACTATAATAATAACTCGCGCGTTTGCGAGCCCATGAAGCCGCAGGAGTGGTACGACATAGCGCTGTGCGTCAAGACGTTCGGACCGGAGAACGGCCGGGAGCTGACGCGGGGCATGATGGTGCGGACGGGCGTCTGGTACGCGCCGGAGAAGATACTGGAGAGCTACGCGACGATCGAGGAGGAGTCTAGACAGCACGGATACAAAGAGCCGCTGAGCTTCATCGAGGACTACTTTCAGGGGATGTACCACACGCGGGTGCCGGTGCTGTACAAGCCGTTCGATGCGGCGGCGGTCAGGAAGTCTTTGGGGCTCGAGGCCGTGCAGGCTGTGCAGAGCCCGGGCGATGCGCGGCCGCAGGACGCTGCGGCGGCGCGGAAGAAGCGCAAGACCGCAGTGAGCAGCGCCGCGGAGGCGCCTGACGCCAAAAGCAGCACGGTGTACCCGGCGCTGACGATCCCGCGCCCGCAGCAGGGCGCTCCAGCCACAGCACCGCCTGCTAACGGACCGGGCACGAGGGCGCGGGCCGCCACGCAGCCCTCTAAGAAGAGGAACAGGGACGCGAAAAGCGCCGAGCAGCGGGCGGCGGATGCGCCCGTGCAGAAGGATGCTGCGGAGGGCTCCGTGCCGGACACCTTCATGGATGCGTACTTCAACGACTTTGACATGGACTTCCGCAGGGTGATGGCGCGCATACGCAACCCGGCGAGCAGCCGCGCCCAGGGAAAGGCGCAGTACTTCAGCGACTTCGACTGCCTCAGGAAGTACTTCGAGAGCAAGCTCTCCATCGACCTTGGCAACACCGCCTCGGCCGAGCGGCTCTCCGTGTCCATCGTGCACCTGATAAAGAAGGTGCAGACCAAGCTGTTCAACGGCAGCGATCCGGAGAAGGACCGGCTGCTCGTCTTCCTCAAGGAGCAGCTCGGCTCGTTCTACAGCTACTACGAGGACAAGTACCTGTAGAACAGGCACCGTGTAACAAATGAATGCCGTGTAATAAATGAATAGCAGCTTGGTGCAGCCTAAAACGGGTATTCTAACAATTTAACACATGCGGACAAGCAGCGTCAGCGACCGGCGCGGCGCCGGAAGTTCTTGGCGGTACCGAAAAGGTCTGCAGCGGTGTCGCTCGCGCATTCCTGCTCTGGCAGCGGGTCGCCGCCTTCTTTGCCCGCGCCTGCCGGTCGTTGCTGCTCGGTGTCCGACCACTCGCAGTCGCTGTAGAACAAGACTGCGCTGGGCCGCTCCGCGCAGCTGAAGCTCGGCAGGCGGTGGATCTTTGGCGCCAGATCGATTACGAAGTTGAACTTGTAGCGCTTGGAGGACTGCGGCGCGCATTTTCTCTTTCTGGGTGCGTGCTTTTTGAGGTCGGCAATGAAGGACAGACCGCGCGACGGCCTGCTGCGCCTCGATGCACTGAAGCTCTGCAGCGCCATGGGAGCCTGTTCACCGCCGCCATTGTACGGCCCCGGCGCGCCTGTGAAGTGCTCATCTAGATTAACGCTGCCACGGCGCGAAATTTTCCAGTCGGGTAGCGTTTCCACGTTTGGGGCAGAGAGTTCCGCGGATACGAACGCCCTGGTGAACACTTCCTTTTTCATGGACATGCTCGTCTTGCATGATGCACCATCCGGGCCGTCCGCACAGCTATGCCCCTTGTCCGCGCTCGGTTCTTTCCCCTCCATCGGCAATTTGGGCACAGATTTGTCCGCATTGTCGTTGCCTGTTTTCGCCTGAATCAAAATTTTAGCGCTGGGCTGCGGCTCGAGCGACTGGTGCGGCGGAAACGCCAGCCGGTAGCCCTCGACGTAGCGCGAGCCGTCCGCAGTACTGTAGCAGCGCCTGCGGGTGCCGCCGCCGGCGCATATCGTGAAGGTGTTGAACATGCTGCTGAGCTGGTGCAGCGAGGTGAGCGAGGCGTTCGGCAGTGAAATAACCTCGGAGGATTCAGAGTGCAACGAGCTGCAGGACGAGTCTTTGAGGGACTTGAGCACCTGCCCGGTCCCTTTGTACAGAATCTGGCCGTTTGCGCTCGCGCACTGTCGCGGGGTGTTCGCGGCGGGGTTACTCCTGCTACTAGCGGCGACAGTATACGATTGGGCAGTCGTCTCAGCGCTGTACGGGCGTGGCTTGGCGGCCCCTGCTGCAGGGCTTGTGTGCGAAGCGGCTGTATCCACACGTTCATCGCAGGCATCATCGTTTTCTGCTGGCTGGACAGATGGCACTCGGGGAACATTCGGCGTCGACTCGGCGCGTTGAGGCATAGCTTCCGGCTCTGCCTTACTTTCGACTGCATTTTTACTGTTTTCCTGCACATCGTCGCTGGGCTCTGCAAAATTAAAGCCGCCGTCCGTATCACTAGAGTCTGAGCCGTCGCAGCAGGAAGGCACGGGCTGCGAAAGGATTTGCAGCTCGCTGATCGGGGGCTCCCCGGCGCGGCGCCCGAACAGATCGAAGAGTCGCGAGTCAAAACTCGTGGTGCACTCAAGAGATGGGCTGGCGCGGCCGGATGCCCCAGCGATACCGTTACAAATACCAGCTCGAGCGCTATTTGTTGCCGCTTGAGTCGGTTCCGCTGGCTCCTGCTGCATGCTCGGCTGCTTGGACATCCTGAGCCTGTGCTGGAACGCGAGCCGCGAGGAATACGGCCAGTTGCCCGCGGCCGGGCTCTCCAGCTCGCCGTCGGGGCTCTGCACCGAGGCGCACGCGCCGCCGCTGAAGAGCCGGTTGCTCCAGATGGAGTTGACGTTGAACGTTCTGTGCTGGCTGCCGACCGTCCGCTCGAACTCGTACTTCACGGCGTCCAGCAGCGGGTCCGAGCGCCCCTCCAGGAAGTCGATGTAGCTCTGGTAGTCCAGCCGCCAACCGCGCTCGTCCTCGCGGAACAGCCGGTTCCTGCGCAGGCTGCCGAGCAGCACGGCGCTGTCCACCCGCTGCGCGCCGGCGCCGTCCGGGGCCGCGAGCCGCACGACCTCGGCCTCCGCGAGCCGCAGGTCGTGCGCAGCCAAAAATTTATCAACGAGCGTCTGCGAGGCGCCCGCGCCCTCGCGCATGTTCTTGAAGCCCACCGTCGCCGTGTCGAAGCCGATGCTGCACTCGTTGCACAGGAGCATGCTCGCCGTTACGGCCTCTCCGTCCACGGCCACCGCGCCGCTCTTGACGACCAGCAGCCATAGCCTCTCGATGCGCGAGTAAAAAAACGCAGCAAAGGTGTGCGTGTCGTACAGGTTGAACACCGTGTGCAGCGTCGACACCGCCCTGCTGCCCTGCGATATCTGTGCGGCATGCCCCATGTCTATTTCACCAGCAAAATTTTTCATTTTAAGCGGTGTCCAAAATCGATTTTAATGATTCCTGCGTTTCTGCCTGGTGCCATCAGCGGGGCTGGCGGGCGGCTGTAATGGGCCGTGATAGGCGTTGATTGGCCTGTCAGTAGGCGCTGTCTGATCTGCGATCTTCCGGGCGCATTCCAGCGCGGGTCTGTCCACACTATTCGGAAGAGATGCAAAGCACCATTATTGGGGTGCATGGTTTAGCTTGCTCCAGCCAGGCTTGCGCAGGCCGATAGCAGAAACTCCCATCCCGTGCGGCATAGTGATGGAAAATCTTGATCAGCCAATATTTATCACTGCGTTTGAGACTCACTCACACGGCATCAGGGATTGTGCCACGCATCTCGGGCCTAGAATATTCTGGCAGCATGGCATGCATATTGTGCAATATTGCGGTGATCGCTGGGTATTGTTCGGGGCAGTGCGCTTAAGCATCATTTTACGCCATTATTTTAAACTTAAGCGGTGTTTACAATGATGTTGCACCTTCCAGGCCTCTTACTGCGTAGACCTGGCTTCTTCGAGAGTGCAGACCGCTGAGCGCACTCCGGGCGTTTCGCCCTGGCCCGTTCGCGGCGTGTAAAATTTTAGCGGAGCGGCTGAATAATATTTTTGCAGGCGGGTCCCGCAGATGAGTACCACGCTCGAGAAGATCAAGGAGATCGAGACGGAGATGGCGCGCACGCAGAAAAACAAGGCGACCAGCGGGCACCTCGGGCTGCTCAAGGCCAAGCTTGCGAAGCTGCGGCGCGAGCTGCTCACGCCGAAGGGCGGGAGCACGAACTCGGAGGGCGGCTTCGACGTGTCCAAGACCGGCGTTGCGCGGATCGGGTTCGTCGGCTTCCCCAGTGTCGGCAAGAGCACGCTCATGTCCAAGCTGACGGGCGTGTTCAGCGAGGTCGCGGCCTACGAGTTCACCACGCTGACGACCGTGCCCGGCGTGCTGGAGTACAACGGCGCGAAGCTGCAGATCCTGGACCTGCCGGGTATCATCGAGGGTGCGAAGGACGGCAAGGGGCGCGGGCGGCAGGTGCTGGCCGTGGCGAAGACGTGCTCGCTGATCATCGTGTGCCTGGACGTGACGAAGCCGCTGACGCACAAGCGCGTGATCGAGAAGGAGCTCGAGGCGTCCGGGATCCGCATCAACAAGCAGCCGCCGCGCATCAGGATCAGCAAGAAGGACCGCGGCGGCGTGTCGGTGACGGGCGGGAGCCTCGATGCGGAGCTCATCAGGAGCATCCTGCACGAGTTCCGCATCAGCAACGCCGACGTGACGATCCACGGGAACCCGAGCGTGGACGACTTCATCGACGCGGCGATGGGCAACCGCAAGTACGTGCCTGCGATCTACGTGATGAACAAGATCGACGCGATCAGCATCGAGGAGCTGGACATTCTGTACCGGATCCCGCACGCGGTGCCGATCTGCGCGAACCACGGCTGGAACTTCGACAAGCTGCTCGCGAAGGCCTGGGACTACCTGGATCTTGTGCGGGTCTACGCCAAGCCGCGCGGGAGCGCGATCGACTACGACGAGCCGGTGATTCTGCGCAGCCAGCGCACGACCGTGGCCGACTTCTGCAATGCGATCCACAAGGAGATCCTGGGGAAGTTCAAGTACGCGATTGTGTGGGGGAGCTCGGTCAAGCACGAGCGGCAGAAGGTCGGCAAGGACCACGTGCTGAACGACTGCGACGTTGTGCAGATAATCAAGGGAGTTTAATTAAATAGCCATTAAATCTAGAAAGGTGAATTCCACGCTTACTGTATAGCCGCTGGAGTGGTTTGGATAACTGCTCCTTCTAAATTTAATAGTGAAAACAAAATTGGCAAGCTGCGAGAACCGGCACTGGGCCTGTTGCTCAATACAACTTTGCGCAGGTGATTTGAAATTCTCAACACAATCTGTGATTCTGCAGGCGAACCCGCATTGTAATACTCAAGAAATGCTGCCGCCCCCAACTAACAGTACCTCACACGCAAGAGCAGCACACACCGGCCCTGGACTCGCAGCCGTTGGCGGCCGTTCGGGCCGCGCCCTCCATTTCAGAGACAAAATTTTCACTCCCATGGAGTCTGGATGGTGCTACTACCAGCTCAGCAACAACAGCGAGCAGACCGTCAAGAGCTGGGCGGATTCGCTGAAGCGCGTCGGGGAGGTCCGCACCGTGCCGGAGCTCCTGTACACGCTGGACGAGATCGAGCAGAAGGGCTTCGAGAACTTGATCGACCTCAACTTCTTCAAGGGCAGCGTCAAGCCGATGTGGGAGGACCCGGCGAACATCAACGGCGGGCGCTGCATCCTCGAGGTCCCGCTGACGATGCGCGAAGCCGTGCCCGACATCTGGCGCAGCACCGTCGCGCTCTGCGTCTCGCACCTCTTCGACACCATCAACGGCTGCGTGTTCAACGAGAAGAGCTGCTTCCGCATCGCGCTCTGGATCTCGGACCCGGCGGAGGCCGAGGCGACCATCAAGGCCTGGCGCGAGCTCATCCCGGCGGGCTACACCAGCCTGAACTTCTCTCTACACAATAAATACGGCGACCACTCCAAGGGCAAGAAGCGGTTCAGCTTCCGCAACAGACAGAACTAGGAGCGGCCGTGATCGATTATTAAATGCAGCTGGATTTTGTTTGCAATGCTTTATTTTTGATGGGTTTTGACTGCCCGGGCATTCCAGGACATCGCTTGGCCAGTACTTGGCGTTTATTTCCGGGATGGCGCGGAGCTGGAGGCTTTGGCTTGTGGCTATTGGGCACACAGCCGCCCAGCTGCCTGCAGTAAGCGTCATTTTCGCTGAAAATTTTGGGCCCAATGCTGTTGCACACGAAGACGCTTGCGCTGCTGCTTCGCCACAGGAGGAAGGGCCGCGCGGCGCCCTCTCCCGCGCTGCTCGCGCTCCTTACCGACTACACCTCTCTGCTCGATCTGCCGACGCTCTGCAAGCTCTTGTACGAGGACGCCGCGCCCGAGCAGATTGAGGCGCTCGGTAAACGGCTGCTTATTAAGGCGCGGGCGTACAAGCATCCGGCGGGCACGGTGTGCATGTGGCCGCGGCTGCCGCCGTCCGTCGCAGACATACTGCTTGCCGCCCGCGGCGGAGCACCTAGATGGGTGAGCATGTCTCCGGCGCCCGTCGATTACATCCCGTCCCTGAAGAAGGCGCGCAAGCCCGTCGAGTTTGCCGCGGAACAGCCCGTTGCGCCTGTGGCGCCGAGCCCGTGCGCAGATGTGAGCGAGCTGGATCTGCCGAGCAGCTCGCTCGGCTCTTCCGTACCCACGGGGACGCCGACGCGGGCGAAGCGGCGCTCTCTGAAGGCCCAGCCCACGCAGACGAGCGTGCTGAACTTCCCGCGTGTCGACAGCGCGCAGGTATCCGCGACGGAGAAGTTCGCACCGCTGGTCCCGCGCGGCGCGACCTTTGTCTACGACAAGAGCAGCGTGTGCCTGGATACGATCCGCCGGCGCGACGACCTGGTGCGGCCCGTCAAGCTGCAGTTCATCAGGCACTGGGACCAGCGGCGCCCGCCCATCTACCGCACTAGGGGGCGCATGCTCGCGGTGAGCCACAGCTACCAGAAAATGGGCGCCGTGGACTCGTACAGCGACGATTCGTCCGCCGACTGGGAAGAGCAGCTCAGCGAGAGCTCAGGGTCCGAGGAGAGCGTGAGCGAGAGCGACAGCGCCGACAGCGTGGTCTGCGAGGACGACCCGGACAGCGAGGAGGAGGCAGTGAAGCAGCCGCGCACGGTGAAGAAGCCGATCTTCGTTACCGACAAGGTCCAGGTAGTGACCTACTTCGATGTGGATAAATATGCATGCGTGCCTCTGCTGGAGCAGCGCTCGGTGCCCGAGAGTATCGCCCGGATGGTCGATTCTGAAATTGGTAGGGGAGTCGCGCTCAGCCATATAGCGAAGGTATACAACATCAGCGAGCCCGCGCTCCAGGCCTACGCCAATAATAGGGATGGATAGTGCGTCTTGGTTGTGCTAGTTGTTAAGAATGAAGCGATAGAGCTGAACACATCTTGTGAATGCAGATGGAAAGTAGTAAAGGGTATCACACCATTAAACTATTTATTCGTAGGAAATCATCTATTCTAGCTTTTAATGAATGCAAGCAGATAGATATTGATGAACGTTTACTGTAATAAAATTTGAAGCACTAACTTTTCACCGTTTACAACTTTAATAAAGAGCTGGCAGTCCAGTTTACCTAAGTGCTCCAGATGCTATTAGCATGCGCAGCCTCGGACAACCTCTACATCTCGGCTCACTCTGTCATTATGTTTGACTAGCGGCGCAGTGTATCTTCAAAAATTTGACCGTTATCGGATCAACGCTCTTTTGGCGCGGCTTTGGCGCCGGACTTGGCGGGCTTCTCCCTCCCGATGGTGAGCTTCTTCTTGATGTCCTTCAGCAGCACGGATGTGTTGCTCTGCTTGACCACCTTCGGCAGCTCGAGCGACTTGGCGAAGCGCTCCATCTCCTCGCTCTCCAGAATATCCTTCAGGATAGATGGGTCGATGCCGCCCGCGAGCTCCTCGATCCGCGCAAGCACCTTCTCCGGGATCCCGGCGCGCAGCAGCCCCTCCGTCGAAGCTTTGCTGTCCATCGGCGCCCGAAAATTTTTCAGTATTTGAGCAGTGGCGGATCTAATGTGTTTTGTGACGCGGCCTTTAAGCTGAGATGGTGTGTGCCGAGTGCGTTTATAAAAGTTAACAAATAGTATATGCTTAAGCTACAGTTTATAGTGCCTAGGAGTTTTTGTTCCGTAAAACACCATGCGTTAAACCGCCCACAGCTGGTGAGCGGACATCTGGCAATTTTTTGCTCTTCCCATGGATCTGTACTACAGGATAAAGCAGCAGCGCGCTGGCCTCGCCGCGCCGGTCGACACCATCGGCTGCGCGTCGGTCGGTCTCGGGCTAGAGGGCGAGGCGAGAAAGTTCCAGATACTCGTCGCGCTGCTGCTGTCCTCGCAGACGCGCGACGAGATCACGCATGCAGCAGTGCAGCGGCTCAACGAGCAGCTGGGCCAGCTGACGCCGCTGGCTGTGCTCGCCGCGCCCGAGGACACGGTCCACCAGTGCATACGGCGCGTGGGGTACCACAACAAGAAGCTGGGGTATCTGTATGCGGTCAGCAAGCAGCTCTGCACCGGTGCGATGCCCACCACGCTGCCCGATGTGCTGAGGCTCCCGGGCGTCGGTAAGAAGATGGCCCATCTGTACCTGCAGCACGCGTGCGGGCTGAGCGAAGGCATCGGCGTGGACACGCACGTGTTCAGGATAAGCAGGCGGCTCGGCCTTTCGACCGGGACCACGCCGGAGCGCGTCGGTGCGGATCTCGAGCGGCTTTTTCCGAGGGACGAGTGGGAGGAGATCAACACGGTGCTTGTCGGGTTCGGCCAGGTGATGTGTGCCGCGGTGAAGCCGCGCTGTGCTGATTGCTGCGTCAAGGATGAATGCCCGAGTAGCACAGTAAATGCAGCATTGTCGGTTACAGCGGCGCCTTGTATCAGAAAAGTGTAAATAACCACCCATTTGTAATAAATCTGCTCTAACTTATAGCATATCTGCTTATTCTAGTAAATATGCAGCTATTTATGTGATTTATGATGATTATCCATTGATTTCAAATAATAGACCAATTTCATTCGTCTAACAGTCTCTCACTAAGCCATTTTCATGTATAGAATTTAATGTGACGCAATTTCCAAGAAAGACCAATTACTCTCTAACTACCCCTAGACTATTTGGCCAGCTGCTCCGTGTAGACCTTCCACAGCTGGTTCAGCGCCCTGTCTATGTCTGTGCCGGCGTGCCACGAGTAGGACGCCCCGCATGCGAGCTTGGAACCGCAGGACCTGAGGATCTGAGCGCTCCCGATGTCCGGGCTCTGGTAGACAGTGCGGTGCGTTAGGAACAGCCTGTCTGCGTTCCTGTACTCGTTGTTGATCTCGAGCCGCAGATTGCCCGCGTGCGAGAGCGCATTCGAAACAACGCAGCTGTCACCGTCAGCGGCGAAGAGATGCTCGTGGAGAAGGAACTGCTCGTCCCCGTCCAGCGCGTTGATGCCCTCGGCGTAGATGATGTCGTAGCACAGCAGCTCGATCGTAAGGTCGTTCTTCGTGCAGCCGACCGGCAGCAGCTCAGATGAATTGATCATGTACTGCCGCGCGAGGAAGCGCCGGCCCCGCGTTATCTCTGTAAGCTCGTTGCCGGTGTACTCGACATCGTAGCGTACGCCTTCGAGCTCGAAGCTCAGAACGGCGCGCTTCCTGGCCGCGCTGAACGGCTTGGCGTCCTGCATAAACTGCTTCCGCTGCTCCTCGTCGAGGCATCGATGGCTGTTCGTAAAATGGATGTCCGGTCCTGCATCGCTCTTCTGAATGTGGTTCTCGAGCGCTCGGATGCTCATGCTGCTGTGCACGTGCTCCTTCGCGAGCCTGGAAAGGGCAAAGATACCGGGCGTGAGGAGCAGATCGTACCCGACCTTTCCGGACAGCCCGCAGCGCTCGTTCGCCCACACTGCATTTATAATAAAATCGTGCACCACATCCTTGTAGTAGTCGGTGCTGCACTGTCCCCTGTTCTTCAGCATCGGCACATACAGACGGGCGCTCCCCTTCTTGGATACGTCTGCAAACGCAACATCCTCGTTCTCATCGAGCATCCCGCTGATCACCAGGCTCAGGGCCTTGAATGGCTTTGGAATGGCAGTGCTGCTGTTGCATTCCCGCTGGTTTTCCTGTAGCATGTTCATTTTGTATACGATCGAGCAATCAAGGGACATGAACAGACCCACCCGGAACAGCAGATCGTCATCCAAAAGGAAGAAGTGGCGGGCAAACTCAAAGCGCGTAACCGCGGCCATCTGCGCGCGCATCAAGCTCAGCACGCCCACCACCTGATCGAAGCTCCACTTCTGCAGCGCGAACATAAGGTTGAATGCCTCCGCGAAGAGCTCCACCTCGTTCCCCGCCAGCTGACCGACCAGCGCGTTGTACGCACTGAGATCGCACGGGACATCTAAAAGCTCTGGGCCAGCGCTCCCGTACCACTGGGGCGCTGTGCTGTCCACGAGCAGCAGCCGCGTGTTGAATACGCAGTTGCCCTGCATGGAGTAGCCCTCGGTCTCACCGTTCTCTTTGGGACGCACGTACGAAGAAGCTCTGACTCTGACGCGCCTGCACCAGTCGAAGTGCCAGACAAAACTGTTTACAGACTCAACGCATCGAGAGCCCTGCTCGAACAGCTCTTTATAATTAACATCACGGCACTGGCTTCTGTACTTCTGTATCACCTCATCCACATCGTGGTGCACATCCTCGTCCAAAGAGCAGAACAGCGCCTCTTCGGTCTTAAGCCCGTGTCTGTTCACAAGCCCTCTGATATCCGCACGGTACTCCCTGAAAAGCTGCGCAGCTGCGATCCTTGACCGGTCGTCCTCGTACTCTCCGGGCGCAAAAACCTCCTCTCTTAC
>JALRLY010000197.1:0-13086 GCA_023647555.1 Pancytospora philotis
GTATACCGCCGCCCCGACGCTGCCGTACTTCCGTGCCATTCTCGAGCAACCGTCAGCTTCGGCGGCGGATCCGTCATGGTATGGGGCGCTATAACATCCCAAGGAGTCGGAGAACTTGTGTTTATCGCGTCGACTATGGATGCCAACTTGTTTATAAAAACCCTGGGAACCGGACTGCGCGAGACGGTCTATGCGCATTGTTGAGATGCTCTCCTTTTTAAACCAGTATTGATTGGTCACTCTGGGATATTCCATATATGGATGTCGCGATATAAATAACGAATGCAAATTTTACCCATGCATTCTTACACCGATCTCCCAAACGAATCATTAAATATCAGTTCACAAAACGACATGGCGACAATGACAAAACTCGTTAAACCATTCCGCGGCCTCCCAGATGAGGATGCGCTAGTATGGCTTACCACATTCATCGTGATCGCTGACGCGAATGACGTTTCTATCTTCCGCCGACCGAAAATTTTTATCTGCTGCCTCCAAGATGCAGCACTGCAGTGGGCAGCAGAGACTATTACGAACCATCCTGATCTAACCATCGATGAGATACTATCACTATTCAAGACGCGATTCTCGGGAACTATGGGAATCGAGAGAGCATTTTCACGTTTGACCCAACTATCAGAAATCCAGAATCAATCGGATATCGCGGCAGCAATCCGCGACGCAAACGTACTCATGAAAGCTAAGTACATTAGCCTCGACTGCATCAAAGGTATCTTTGCATCTAAGCTCCCGGGGAACTTCAAGCCAATCATTCGCCAAGCGGTCCCATCGACACGCTCGTGGCAAGAGTTTTCGAAGTTCCTCGAAGAGAACATTCTCCCATCACTAAGCGGGACTAGTACGCCAGTCCAGGGAGTGCTAACCGCCGAACTCTATCAAGCATGCCCGGCCCAGACTAGCTACCCAAAGCAGCCATATCAAGGAAAGCCAAGATTCCCCGGCAAAACATCAACGTTTAGCAAAACGTTCTCGAGCAAAAGATGTCCCCTACATGGCCCTGGCCATTCCCAGCAAGAATGCTACACGTTCAAACAGCTACGCGACCAGGGCTATAGCTTTAACCGCCAATCATCCCTGACAAACGCATGCGAAGCGTCTGAAGAGCCTTTTGATCTCAGGGCCGAAGAATCGAATAAATCGGATATGCCGTACCATTCTTCAACGTATTCTACGGGGGCATGCAAATCGATATCGCATAACCCATTCCGGCGGTGGGGGAATATCCAGGGAAAACACGTACCGGTGCTCATTGACACCGGCGCGGACACATCAATCATCAACCAAGATTTGCTTCACCCGGCCAAAATAGCTATCACACCATCGGCAGCACGCGCAACATCCGCGTGCGGAGGTAACCTGAACGTCATAGGCTCATGCTCAGACATATCACTATCCATCGACAATGCGAACTATAATGTTCGCGGACTTGTTACTAAAGGCAAGCCAGATTATATCATCATCAGCGCAGACTCTATCGCCAAGCACCCATCACTTGTTACAAACCAGCTAGCTCTAGCATCCTCTATCAATCAGCACAATCGCACTCTTAATATCAACAGCATCCCACAATCATCATTGCTCACCACCCTCCTATCTAACTATGCATCGATTTTCAGGCAAGATGTGCAACCAGACGTAAAATGCACATTAGGCAGTCACAGGATTGATCTCACACAATCCCGCCCTATTAACGCGGGTAACTCACGGATCCCGCAGGCCTATGAACAAGCGATTGAAGACGAGATTCAGAAGAACCTTCGCCTCGGGATCATATCAGAATCAAATAGCGAATGGTCATCGCGCATTGTGCCAGTGAATAAGAAAGACGGGACCCTGCGAATGTGTATCGACTTTCAGCCCTTAAACAAGATCACCAAAAGAGACCAATATCCAATTCCACGCACAGACGACATTTTCGATGCATTGGGAAAGGCGAAGATCTTCTCAACACTCGACGCCACATCAGGATTTTATCAAGTAGAGATCGCTCCACAGGATCGCAGTAAAACAGCGTTCTCGTAGAAGGGCGGCCTGTACGAGTTCAATAGGATGCCCTTTGGACTCTGTAACGCGCCAGCCACATTCCAGAGAATCATGGATCGGATCTTTAGAAAAGAACGCAACTACGTACAGTTTGTTTTGAAAAAACGCATAATGCCAGTCAAGATCTGGCATAAGTTGCGACTTTATTTTGCGCATTGCTTCTACAGTGCTCCAAAAAACTGCGCAAGTGTGGTAAATTTTTCACAGGGGCTCGGTTGTCGCTCAGCGTCGTGCCTCCCGCGGCCGCCCACTGGTAAGTAAAAGTTCGCAAACGTGCAGACTGCAGTGGCACGACCCGCTGCCGGCCGCATGCACCAGCGGCCGCCGCAAGGCCATCAACACTTGCGCAGTTTTTTGGAGCACTTGCTTTGCTAGTGCTTGTGCAAAATTTTTCAACGGAAAACTATAAATACGAACGCGCAATCGACCCCATGAGACGCATTAACGATGCTCAGAGAAGGGACGTCCGTGACCGGTACTCCCGCGGTCTCTCGCTGCGCAGTATCGCGCGCGAGACCGATTTTTCTCTGACGTCAGTGCGCAGAGTAACGGCCGACATGCGGCGTGGGCGCGCGGGCCAGCGCGGTGGGCGGCCTCGGCTCGTCATTGAACGCATCGTGCATATGGTCGCTCGCGCCGTGAATGTGCCCGGAGTATTCTCTGCGAGAAATGTCCGGGGCCACATCTACTTGCACACCGGCATGCAGCTGTCGCTCGAGACAGTGAGGCTGGTGTTGCGCGCGAACGGCCTCGTGTGCCGCAGGCGGCCTCCCAAGCCGCGCCTCACGCGCACGCACAAGATCCAGCGCCTGCGTTTTGCGCGAGGGATGCTCGGGGCGCCCGAGCGCTTCTGGGAGGCCGTCGTATTCAGTGACGAGTGCAAGGTCAACGTGCACGGGCCCGACGGACCGAGGACCATGTGGCTCCTGCCCGGCGCGCCCTCCCGCCCCGAGCATTTCCAGCAGACGGTGCCCTTCGGCGGCGGGTCGGTGATGGTGTGGGGCGCCATCACGTCGCGGGGCGTCGGGGAACTGGTGGTCATCCCCACGACAATGACCGCCGAGGTGTTCATCGACACCCTGCGGGTCGGGCTCGACGCGACGCGCCGCAGATACGGGTTGGAGCTGAACGAGATCTTCCTCCAGCAGGACAACGACCCGAAGCACACGTCGGCGCGGGCCCAGAGGTACTACCGCGAGGCCGGCATCAGGGTGCTGCCATGGCCGAGCCTCTCGTTGGACCTCAACATCATCGAACATGTGTGGGCCGATGTCAAGTACCGGCTATTCAACGGTCCCCACCGGCCGGCCAGGAGGGAGGATCTGATCCCCGCGCTCCAGATAGTCTGGAGAGAAACGTCAGATGAGTTCATACGAAGGCTATATTGTAGCATCCCTCGCCGCCTCGCTGACGTAGTGCGTGCACACGGTGGCAACACGATCCATTAAATTTCTTCCAAAAAACCGCGCCAATGTTGGTGGCCTCGGCGCGACCGCTGGCGCATGACGCCGGTAGCGGCCTGCACCACTGCAGTCTGCATGTTTGCGAACTTTCATGTACCAGCGGGCGGCCGCAGGAGGCACGACGCTGAGCGGCAACCGAGCCCCTGTGAAAAATTTACCACACTGGCGCGGTTTTTTGGAGCACTGTAACTCTGGAGGGAAAATTTTTGAGAAACAAAAAAAGAGAATTCAAAGCAATTTAATGTGTTAAGAGAAGACTCTGGCTTCTCAGAAGATGTAATAAAGTTCTTATCTAGCATCATTTAATGAAGGGGATATTCCATATATGGAATATCCCAGAGTGACCAATCAATACTGGTTTAAAAAGGAGAGCATCTCAACATCCCCCTCTCAAACCAGAACTACAGTGCCTTAAGCTGCACAGCATGTCGTTTAACGACCTTTCCTTGACAATCAATCAAATAAGTGTCACGCTCCAGGGCTTCTTTCACAACACCCTTTTCCTCGAACCTCGGTTCGTTCTTGGTCCTCACCGGTAGCTTTGCCAGTAGGACATCTTGCCCAACTTTCAACTCTGGGTGGACTAAAGCCTTATCATCAAGCTGAGCAAGCCGTTGCTAGTGAATTCTTCTCCGCAGCTCGACCCAGTTCTCTGGTTTGCACGCTTCCATTGGTGACATCTCGAGAGCTGAGTGCCACGACTGGTTGTAGGCTGCAATTACCTTTGCTAGCCTTGCATCAATGGGGGTAAGCGGACACAGACGAAAAGTCGATCGTATTTCTCGGAGTAAGAGTAAGCTCCGAGACCCGTTAGAACAGAGTGAGGCGAGTGGTAACGAAGACGTGCAGGTGGTCCCTGCCGCTGCCACTCCACGCCCAGGCCTACATGGCCAGTTGTGCAAATTATGCGCATGCCCGGAAGGGAGGGACGTAATAGGCTACCTGAAAGACAGGATAGCAAGCCTCGAAGCTCTGGTAAGGGATCTTTCCCTTAAAATAGAACGCAACAGTGGTGAAAGCCCACTAGAAAATGCTAGCTCTCAACTAGCCAATGAAAACTTTTGCAGCGGTGAAAATTTTACCACGGCAGGCAACGGGGAAACCACTCCCCAAACCATAAACTTGGCGGAAATCCTCCAGCTCAAGAACTCCACCAAGGCCTTCAGGCCAGACCTCGCAGGGAGCGATCTAAATAACCTGGAAAGGCCAAATAAAAAATTTAAAAAAACGGTTAACTGTTCAAATTTTCCACCAGGGCGCTCCAACCCCACTATGGACAAACCCAGTGAACCTATTCCTGGCAAGGGCTCAGTAGCCCAAAAGGCCCAAACTCCTGTTCCCAAGTCTACGGAAGGGAAAAGGAAGGCGCGCCCAGTGGGTACAAAGGAGGACTTCTTCTCGCTGGTGCCCATAATCCCGCCCGAACCGACCAAGTTCAAAGTGGTAAAGGTGCAAGGAGTCGAAAAGCTCGGCCTTCAAGCCTTGAAAGCGACGCTAGAGGCTCAGCTTAGCCTCAAGAGGAACCAATACAATGTGATCTGCAGGAAAGGCGAGTTTGCCTACCTGCTGGTCAACAGCACCCTACTGACAGGGGGAAAAGAGGAGACAGCGAACATTATGGCGTGCCCTAGAGTATCGGCCTGCTCCCTCGAGGAACTGCTAGCTTGTAGTGACGCTCTTCTGCAGGGTGCACAGGCAATCACTAGTTGCAAAAAGATCCCAATAGGACCGCTGCGCATCGCGGCAGAACTAATCATTAAAGCTCTAGCTAAAGAGCAGATTGAAAAGCTGACGTACCTCGCCACCAAGAACGAGAGCACTGATCAGCTAGACCAAACGAACGAGTGTGGGGGCACGACGCCCCCAACCCAATTAAATTAGTTCAACTACAGGGTGTTTCGGTGGGGAGCTACCCCCCCCCCCCCATGCCGATGGTGGTGTGCGCGAGCGACGATCCATCGGAGCAAAAAGCCGCTGGTCCTTCATCTTTCAACAGTACCAGCTGGCCAGCCCAAAAAAGATAGCCAAGCATATTAGGGCTCTTGAAACAGTCCAGGTACCGGGGCTATCTCAAGAAGAAGCGGAGGCCGCATAAAGAAGTTTCTCGGTCAAGAGGATCAGAAAGCAACGCGGTGCCTACACGCGCGTCAGCTTTAAAACAGAAGAACATGGCGGAGTCTCAATAATCGCTGCCACAAAAATCATAAGAAGAGTAAGCGAGACGATCGGAGCCCGCTGGGACGACGCGAAACCCAGCATACCCAAAAGCGAGTCGGCCAACGCGGGGGCGCGCTGGGACGTTGTAACACTGAACATCAACTCCCTCAAAAACAAAGTTGAGGAGGTGGCCTACCACCTGAACAGAACCAAACCGATGGTCATATGCATGCAAGAGACGCGGGCATCACCGGAGGGAAAACCGACACACCTACCAGGGTACAACGTGGTCGAAGTAAAAGCGAGCGATCAAGGGCACGGACTCCTGGTTGGCCTGCGAGAAGGGGTGGAGGCACACATGAAAACTGTGCACGAATCCCCTAACATCCTGGTAGTCAAGGTGGCTAGCAGGACAGAAAGCATCTGCATTGCGAATGTATACCTACACTGCAATGGGCTGCAAAGAAGCAGCACACTACTCGGTGTGGCAAAACTACTTAAAAAAGTAGCAGATGACTCCATGGCTCCAAAGCTGGTGCTGTCAGGCGACTGGAATACGTCCCCAGACGTGCTGGCGAAGAGCCTTACCGAAAACGGGGCAACAGCCTCCATGGAGCAGACCCCGAACAGAGGCACAAGGTACCTCGTACACGAGGACCAGAACGAGCGCATAATCGACTATGCGATCTCAAGCACACATGGGCTCATTGAGTCACAGGAGCGTCTCACAGACTGGATGATCTCGGACCACATGCCAGTACGAGTGACCCTCAAGGCCACGTGCGAAGAGGAGGCCACGGTCTCTGAAATCTCCTTTGACAGGGAGGCACTGAAGGAGAGGACAATTGCCCTATCCCTCAAAAAATACCAGTATAGCTGCATCAGTGCAGATATGAGCGGGGCCGAAGCGGCAACATCACTCCAGAGCGAAATTCTCCAGCTTGCAGGAGAACACAAACTACTTACCCCGAAGGACAAGCCGAAGAGAGGCATGACCCTTTCGAAAAAAACCAGGTCTCTTATTGAGGCAAAGCGGAAGCTCGCCGCCAAGCAAGGGGGCGAGCAAGCCCGGGAGCAGATCGCAGCCATCAAAGCCGAGATTGCCAAAGAAATCCAGCGACTAAGACGGGTTGGATACCAAAAATTCATCGAAAAAGGCCAGAAGCACATCACCGACGGCGACAGCCGAGCCATGTGGAAATGGTCCAAAAAGCACTGCGGCATGAGCAGAGGAGGACTAGCAACAGGCCCCATCCAGGACCTGGAAGCTAACAAGTTAGCAACAGAGCTTGCAGCTAAAATTGAGGTGTGGCGTAAACACTTCGCAAGCCTGGCACAACTGCCAGACAGTACTTGCCTGGCAGTGGGCCCGGCAGGTGAGAAAAGCTGTGAGGCGATCACCGACAAGCCAGTCACCTGGGATGAGATCTGGTTTGAACTGCAAAGGACGGGGCGGGGCAAGGCCACAGGCAAAGACTTGATTCCGAGTGAAGTATACAAACTCGTGGAGAAAGAGGAACAACCAGACTCGAATCTGGCCAAAGCACTTCTTCTAGTAGTGAACAGAGTGTTCGCGGAAGGAGTGGTGCCAAACGAATGGAGAGACTGCCTCGTGGTCCCGATATTCAAAAAGGGGGACGCTACGGACCCGAACAACTACAGAGGGATAGCTCTGATGAGCACCATGCTGAAAGTAGTCTGCAAGGTAATAGCCCGCAGACTGCAGAAGGCCAACGAAGCCTTCTCGCTTATAAGGCGAGAACAGGTGGGGTTCATCTAACGGGAAGAATGCCCAGGACAGGCGGCGTGTCTCGTCGAGATATGCCAACGAAGAATGCGCGCGGGCCAGCCATGTGTACTGTGCTTCCTCGATCTTAGGAAGGCATATGACCTGGTTCCACACGACAGGCTCCTGCTGAAGCTGGAGCAGAAGGGGATAGGCAGCGTCATGCTGAAATTCATCCGCTCTCTATATGAAGAGAACTGGATGCGAGTGAAAGTCGGACCAGATGTGTCCGACAGCTTCAAAATCCTCAGAGGAGTGAGACAAGGATGCCCAACATCCCCGCTGATCTTCAACCTGTTCATAGATGACCTGCTCGAGGAGTGCAGGGGCATATCAGTGCCGGGCCTGCAGAGTCCAGTCGCAGGACTGAACTTTGCAGACGACACAGTGCTTTTCGCCGATGGCGACGAACGAATGAGTGCAACGCTACAGACTGTAGCAAAATGGATGGAGACGAACTCCATGGAGGTGAATGCAGCGAAGTGCGGCGTCATGAGAGTCGACTTTGACGAAACGGATGCCAGTCGATACCCTCGGCTGAAGTTCCAAAACGACGAGATACCGAACGTAGAGTACTACACCTACCTAGGCATTCAAATAAATTCCAGGATGGACCTGGACGAGATGGCCAAACACCGTGTTCGCAAAGCTGAGGCTCTAGAGCACGGACTTGCCAAAACCTTGAGCAACCCGAAGGTGCCCGCCATCATGAAGGTACTGCTCATAAAAGGGATGCTGGTACCGTCGCTGCTGTATGGGGCGGAAGTATTTGGCATGCAGGCCGCGAGGCTAAACAACCTCAAGAGAGTGCTCGACCGGGCGATTGGTCGAGTCGTCGGCAAGGCGAAGTTCTCACGAGCAAGGGTGCACGAGGAACTCAATATCCCTGTCATCGAAATTGCTGCTGCAGCCAACAGGGCACGCGGGCTTAGCAAGTGGGTAACGTCCCACGGAATTATCAGCGACCTGATTAAGTCAGTCGGAAGCCAGAGGGGCCTCAGAAACCCGACATGGGTTCAAGGCGCCTACCTGTGGCTAAAGCGGTACATCGGTACCCAAAACGCAGACCCGAAAGCGGTGTCAGCGCAAGTTAAAAAGACACTTTTTAAAAAGAAGACCCAGAAAAATAGAACCAACATCGGCAGGCTGGCGAGCAAGTACAAACTCGGCCAGGGCACAGTCCTACAACTAGTAGAGAAAAAGCGCCTAGCGAGTCAGACTGGACTGTAGTCACTGATGAAGATACGCGCAGGAACCTTCAGGTTCACAAATGAGATGGTACGCTGTGGCTGGATAAGTAGTGACCTACTTAATAAATGCATGTGCTGCCGACTCGAAGTCAGGGAGAGCTGGGAACACCTACTCCTCGACTGCCCGGCACTAGCCGAGGCTAGAGACAAATACATCAGACCTCATGAGGAAGGGGTAAAAATGGTCGCAGGACCCAAGAACCACAGGAGCAAGTTCATTAAGTGGCTCACAGGCGGGAGGGTGCATCTGATAAGCATGGCCGCGCAAACCGGAGTAGCTGCGATAGGGAAATTCCTTGCCGTAGCCATACTCCGCAGATTCTAGCTGATCAGACAGTTGGAGAAAAATTAGGAGCCATAACTGATTGGCGTTAATCAAAGCAGCGTGGCTGTATGATTGGGGTGCAATCCCCAGAGGGTAAAAGGGGGAGTATTGGGGTGGTTTGGTGATGTTTGGGCCCGGGCATGTACGGAAGGAGTGGCGTGCTCATATTTTACACTTGTTGACCCCAAACCATTACTCCCTGTTTGATTAAACCTGCTTTATTTTTTTGGTATGTTGTCCCATAAGTCTTGTATTACCTCCTTCAATTTGTCCAGTTTGGTAGGCTTATTTTTCAGTTTAGCATACCGCTGTTTTACATATTGCCTGACATGCTCGATCGGATTTAAGTCTGGTGAACAGCTAGGCCACTGCATTACATTGATGTTCGATGCGTAGATACAACTCTGAGCATACCTTGAGGTATGTTTGGGATCATTATCCTGTTGTAAAATAATCTCGTCGGTATCTTTGTTGTGCAAACGCAACGTCCCGAGCAGCCCTGTTCCCACAATTTCGACGAATGATATGGCATTCATCGTTGATTCAATGAACACGAGCTTTCCTACCCCTCTGAAGTTATGGCGCCCCATACCATCACTGATCCTCCACCGAACTTAACCGCCTGCCTTACATGATAATTAAACACTGGCGTGGCAGAACGCCGATAAGACAGCCTAGGTCCATCACTACCAGATAAATTAATTTTACACTCGTCAGTAAAAATAACGTTATTCCAGTAGCTTTCAGGCATTCGCTGCATCTCCTTCGCGAAACGATGCCTGTTTTTCTTGTGGTCTGTTGTAAGGCGTGGTTTGAGAGGCCGCACACGATTAACAAACCCATGCTTTCTCAATGTTCGCATAATTGCCGTCCGATGTAAGTCAACACCGGTGCCGTTTGAAATTAAATTTTTTAATTCCCTGAGTGATTTTAGTTCTGGTGTGTCGACATTCCGGAGTAGCAGCGTTTCCATTCTTTTTGTGACTTTTTGAGGTCGACCGCGTTGTGGGCTGTTTGCTCCTCGCGTCATATCAGAGGCTATATGCGAAACTGAGCCCACTCCTATTCCTGCCTATTGCGCTATGTTCTTTAGCGACAGACCGCGCGAGTATAATAATCTGACTTCTTGTCTGACTCTTTTGGAAATCGGTACTGTTGGACCGACCTCTTCAGAAGAACTTATTCAATAAATAACCCCTCTTATGACCGAACACTCTTTCTCTGGTTCGGGTGGGACGCCGGCCTCTGGTGCTGGCCCCAATAATATGGCGATGATGACTAACAGTATACGCGCACAGTACGCATTCGACGGAACAGCGGCGGAGGACGTGGACGTCTTTGCAGGAGAGCTCGATTATTACCTCTCCGCTTTCAACTTTTCCCCCGACCAAAAAAAGTTTTCACTACGGTCGACTCTTCGGGGAGAGGCATTAGCGTGGTTCAGATCACAACCGACTGACGCTACATACGAAGATCTGATGCAAAATCTGGTGACTCGATTCTCTCCACCAGACAAAATCATTACAGGAATCCGCCAGCTGGCTGCGCTGCGGCCCGAAGGAACTCGTTACTTGATGTTCTGTGATAATGCGAGATCTATCGCAACTCGCTGCGAGATACCCGTGATCGTGCTCATTGCGTTCACCATCATAGCTCTTCCAGAGCACGTGGGGACGTACATTACTATGGCAAGAAATGGCGGACCACTGACATGGGAGCTGGTGTACGAATCCTGTCGCAGAGTCGAAGGTAACGCGAAGTCCCAAGCCCCAGCGGCAGCATTCCCAAGCCACTTGGTGGCAAGCGTGGACAAGGCTGGAACTGCTCGAAACAAGCTTCTATGCAAGTACTGTGGACGGACCAATCACAGCACGGATTACTGCTTTGAGTTAGCGGAGCGCAATAGACAAAAACCTCTCGACAAAAAGAAGTCTAAAACGAGTGGCGTTGCACCGAGGTCCAGCCACGATCAGATCAGATCGTACTCAATCGAAGAAGTCGAAGAGAATAAAACTCAGGACGTTTATTTGTGTTTTCATTCATCGGGGGCGGCATCCACCGCAGTTATAGCTATAGGAAATAGAACTCTGAAATGCCTACTGGACTCAGGCTCGGATGTATGCTTATTGCGCACAGACCACGCAAGCACCCTTGGGCTAGAGATCGAGAAGATAGGCGTTCGGCTACGAGCGGCAGGTGGTAGTATACTGACAGTGAGGGGTATCGTACGGGATGTCCCATTTTCAATAGACTCTGAGAAATGTGCAACCAACTTCATCATAGTTGATAACCTGGGCTGCGACGGCTTACTAGGACGGGATTTTCTTGTTAAACAGGGAACCACACTTACGTTCGGCAAGCATCCGCCTGTAGTAGGTTCAACTCGAAACACTGATATACAGATTCAGCACTGCATCGATACGGGGGACCACAAGCCCGTATCTGCAAGAATTTACCGCCAAGGGCCCCAATTCGACAGTATCATTAGCGAAGAGATTGCCAAACTGCTTAAGCAAAAGATCATTCGACCTTCATTTAGCCCATGGGCATCCCCCGTTCTCTTAGTTCCTAAGAAGGACAGCAGCTGGAGGATGTGCATAGATTACAGGTCTTTGAATGAGTTGACGGTCAAGGATGCTTATCCGGTTCCTACGGTAGAAGAGATACTGGGACGGCCAGGGAAAAGAGCACATAGTTCACAGCTATAGCAAGAGTATGGAGAAGGCACAAAGGAATTACTCTGTTACAGATAAAGAATTACTAGCGATAGTCAAAACACTGGAGCACTTCAGAAAGTACTTAATAGGAAGATGTTTTACACTAAGAACAGATCACAAAGCACTGACATCGCTCCACAAATCTCAAAACTTGAACGCCAGATTAACACGATGGGCGTCCAAATTGCACGACTATCACTTCAATGTTGTGTATATCGAAGGAGAAAAGAACGCTGCCGATGGGTTAAGCAGATATACCCAGGAGGCGACACGAGGGCTAGCCGAGGTCAAAATCGTGGCTGAAGTGGACGAAGACGATAGACAGGGTATATTGAAGGAATACCATGAGCTGAGTGGGCATGGATCGGCAGCCACGATGAAATTTCTGCTACAGGGAAGATACACTTGGCCCACGTTACATAGAGATATTGACGAGTGGGTACAGCAGTGCACAGCCTGCCTACAAGCAGGGCATGCAAAAGTGAATTCGAGAAATCGAGTAGTAGAAACTTCGCGTCCCAACGAGCTATGGGAAATGGATCTCATTGGACGCATCGACACAGACAAGAAGAAAGGACTGTTTGTGCCTGTCTGTGTAGACCACTTTACCAAATGGATAGAAGCAAGGACACTAGAAGATAAAAGTGCCATGACAGTTCAAGCTGCAATCGAAAGCATTGCGCAAGCAATAGGTGCACGACCAGAGCGTGTACACACGGACAATGGAACAGAGTTCAGAAATAGCGAGATCAAAAACTGGGCAGAGCGAGAACACGTACATTGGGAATATAGTTCTCCGTATCATCACGAAACAGTAGGGTGTGTGGAGCGAACGAATCAGACTCTCTGGGGAAAAGTCAAAGTCTTGAGTAAATTCGGGCAGCTGTCGTTGAAGAACGCGGTTAAAAAAGCAGCATATGGAGCGAACATTTCTTACAATCGAGCGATAGGCACTTCTCCCTATATCGCAAGATTTGGTTGTAAACCTAGCTTACCTGTAGATAGTAAAATGAACACATATTGTATGCCAGACCTGCCCATGAACCATAACGCGATATTGAAAGGTATTCATGAACATCATGAGAGATATAAGCCAGCGATTATTAAGGGGTCTACCACCCTTAAGAGAGATATTGAGGTAGGTGAAAAAGTACTGATTTTCAAGCAGGTCCAACAAGGTAAGCTTGACCAAAGTTGGATCCCTGGATACTATGTCACTAAGCATATTGGAGATGATGCTTACGAAGTCAGTGATGGCCAAAAGTCTTCACGACTTAACAAGATACATGTCAAGAGAGCATAACGATTTTATGAGGGGAAT
>JALRLY010000244.1:0-45843 GCA_023647555.1 Pancytospora philotis
ACAGTTGGCCACTCTGCGAACTTTAAGGCGCCGCTGCCATAGCCCGGAAGACAGCACCATGAGCGACAACTGACCCCGCGTGAAAAATTTACCACACTTGCACACTTTTTTGGAGCACTGTATTTACTGCTAAAAATTTGTCAGGCGTCTGTGACACTTGATCCCATAAATCTAGGTATTCTGACTGATGAATAAAGGAGTTAATTGAATCATATACAAACATAATCAAAATCTAAGGCCTTTTCCATTATTGAGTAGTGCTGTCCTGCAGTATTTAATTTCTGAATACAGTACTCCCCGAAAATGCGCAAGTGTTGGTGGCTTTGTAGCGGCCGTCAGCGCATGCGGCTAGCAGCGACCAGCACCACGATGGCCGCCTGTCTGCGAATTTCTAATCACGCCAACCCTGACCCACAATACACAACCACGACCAGTAACGAACCCCTCCGAAAAAATTTTACATACTTGCGCATTTTTGGTGAGCACTGTGTGTGCGGGCTCTCAAGCCGCGCCTCACCACGGGGCACAAGAGAGCGCACCTCGGGTTTGCTTACGCGACCATCGGGTTTGCTTACGCGACCATCGGGTACTCGGACCGCGCCTGGGAGCGCGTCGTGTTCACCAACGAGTGCAAGTTCACGGTCTATGGGCACGGCGGTCCGAGAACTGTATGGCGGCGCCGCGGGCCACCGACCGAACCGCACCATTTCCGGCCGGTGCCCCACTTCGGCGGCTGGTCGGTGATGGCGTGGGGCGCGATTACGCACCGCGGAGTCGGCCGACTTGTCTTCATACCGACGACGATGAATGCCGAGCTGTTCGTTGCTACTCTCCGTGCCGGGTTCAACGCCACGCTTGGGATGGACCATCTGCGGGTCGGCTAGGTGTACCTGCAGATGGACAACGACCCGAAGCACACGTCGGCGCGGGCGCGGAGGTAACTCGATGCAGCTGGCATCCAAGTGCTGCCCTGGCCGAGCTACTCGCCAGACCTGAATCTGATCGAAAACGTCTGGGCCGATGTGAAGCGGCGCTATGACGGCCTCACCAACAAGCCAACTGACCCTGAAGAACTGAAGCGGGTCATCGCCAGGCTATGGTATGCTACGGACCCGGAGCTGATGCGTGAACTATATCGTAGCATGCGCCGCCGGCTAGAGCAGGTAATTCGCGCCCGAGGAGGCAATACGCCCTATTAAAATTTTTGACGATTTTGTTCAACAATTGTTCAAGTGTTAAAGCCTGGATCTCGGCGCGCAGCGCGTGCCACGAGGCGCGGCTGCATTGGTACAGGCACAGGGACCGCCCCGCTGTAGACAAGCAAATAAATGCGGGCCACGCGATACGCACAACCGTAACGAGGCTGTATCTTTGGTCGACCAACACTTGAATAATTGTTGAACGGACTGTATGCTTGCAGTCTACACACGGCCCAATCCTTATCCACAGGGCCCTCATAGTTTCCGGTGGGTCTTGGGGGTTATCGCAGCCCCCGACATCATCAACAATCCCGCACTTGTCAAAGCAACCAGTGCCCAACTACTGAACACCAGTTCCCCGTCGCAAAATACGCGACAGTTCAGTTTCCCGTCGCAAAATAGTCGATACACCAGCTTCCCGCCGCGAAACACGCAGCACAACAGTCTCCCAACCTCAGCGTCTGCGAAAACCATATGCCCAAACCAGAAACATGCCACACCAAATGCCCCACGCGTAGACCACTCGGTTCCCGTCTCGATCAGAGACCTCGTCTTAAGACACACTTCCCTATTCCAACCCGAAATATCACACCTCAGCCTTTGCAAAGCCGGCGAACGCGCGATCGAAACCTTCTCTAACAAGCCGATCACCTGCCCCACAACCCGAGTACCAGTCCATTGGGAAAAGGACGTGGAGGCCGACATTGCAAAACATCTAAGGCTAGGTATAATCAGAGAATCGTCCAGCCCATGAAACTCTCGCATCGTACCGGTAAAAAGAAGGATGGAAGCATCCGACTATGCATCGACTACAGACCGCTGAATAAGATTACGATAGGTGACAGATACCCAGTTCTGCGAATCGATGAAATCCTCGACACACTCGCCGACGCATCAGTCTTTTCTACCCTGGATGCAACATCCGGCTACTTCCAACTAGCTCTCAAGCCCGAAGACATTCCCAAGACTGCATTCTCCTGGAAGGGCGGCCACTACGAGTTTACCCGCATGCCCTTCGGGCTTTGCAACGCGCCAGCCACCTTCCAGAGAGCAATGGACWCAGTCTTCCGCCGCGAAAAGTGGAGGTTTGTCATTCCCTACTTCGACGACATTATCATCTTCTCAAARAGCATGGAAGAACACCAGAGACACCTCGAAATCATCCTGACCAAAATCCGAGCCGCAGGCCTAAGCCTCAACCCGCGCAAATGCAAATTCGCCCAACACGAAATGGAAATACTCGGAAACCTCGTGTCCAAAGGCCAGGTCAAGCCATCACCAAGCAAACTAACGGCCATAAGAGAGTACAAACTACCAGCCACCATCAAGGACCTCCGCGCATTCCTAGGCCTTGCCGGCTACGTGCGCGGATTCGCACCCAACTTTGCCAGCCTGGCCAACCCTCTGACCGAACTTCTGAAAGGCGAATCCAAAACCTCCATCCGAACCATTGCCTGGCCAGAAGATGCTCGAAAGGCATTCTCTGCGATCAAAGACATCTTGTCATCCGGCCTCAAACGCGCCCAACCAGACTTCTCCAAGTCTTTCATACTTACCACCGACGCCTCCAAAATAGCTATTGGCGCTATACTCGTCCAGCGTAACACAAACGGAGAAGAAGTCATGATCAGATGCTTTAGCCAAGTCTTAGATGGGACACAGTCCCGTTATAGCGTCACCGACCGCGAGCTACTCGCGGTAGTCAAAGTAACCGATCACTTCCGACACTACCTTCTGGGCAAGCAGTTCACCCTTCGCACCGACCACAAGGCCTTATCATACCTCTGGAACTCAACGAACATGAACAGCAGCCTTGTCAGATGGGCTCTCAAGCTACAGGACTTTGCCTTCACCCCCGAGTACATAAGAGGTGAAGATAACGCTGCCGGCGGTCTCAGCAGACCTATCCGCGCAGTCCGCAATGAGGCGTCTAACCTGACCATCCCATCTGTCGCTTACCGCAACGACATCCTTAAGGAATACTACCTCATTTCCGGTCACGGCTCCTCTGTAACCTTCAAGTTCCTCACTTCAAGCAAATACTCGTGGCCCGGCATGGCTCGAGATATTGAGTTCTTCTGCACAAACTGCCTAACCTGCCAGAGAGCCCAAAGGCCACGCATCAACACCAAGAACCGCGTAATTTCCGTCGAAAGACCCAACCAGCTCTGGACCTGCGACATCCTCGGCAGACTGCCCACTACAGGCTCCGGAAAGAAATTCATACTTGTTGCTATAGACAGCTTCACTAAATGGATCGAATCCAAAGCCATTCCCTCCAAGGATGCCGAATCCGTCGCCAGAGCTCTTGACGAGATCATCATCCGCAAACACGGAACCCCCGAGCGCATACTCTCCGACAATGGTCGCGAATTTAACACCAGCTTATGCAGGGGTCTAGCCTCTGAACATGGATTCACCTGGGAATTCAGCTCGCCCGGCCATCACGAGACCACAGGCGCCGCCGAGAGAGCTATCCAGACTCTCTTCTAGAAGATTCGCAAACTGCCAACTTCTCACCGCGCAGCTGGGATGAGGTCCTTAGCAAAGCTACATATGCTACCAACATCTACCCATCACGCAGCACCGGCACTAGCCCTTTCACTCTCAAAACCTTCAAAGATCTACTGATTCCCATCGACTCGATAACGAAAGCCCACTACTAGCACTATTCACCTCAGAAGCTGCTAGCAGACCGAAACGCGACATTCCTAGCTTACGCTCCAACTAATATCAAAAAGGGCAAAACTACGTGTCCCTACAATCTATACCCAGGCGATCCCGTCCTCTGCTACAAAGAGGTACTAGGCGACGAATTCAAAGCACGCTGGAACGGCGGCTTTACCATCACCAGACTAATCCCTCCAGATGCGTACGAAGTTTCAAACAGCACCAAAAGCTTTCGTCTCAACAAAGCTCACGTGAAACTAATGCCTGTGAATATGGTTTCCCCTTCCGACCGAGATGTCGCAATGATCTAATCATCTCATCATGATGATCCTACTGCTGATTATTAATAGCAATATTCCCTGAGATGCGGGTGGCGAGGGGGCAAAGGCTCCTGGGAGAGGTGAACCAGCGCGAGGCATACAAATGGCTCGCCAGGACGTTAGGTGTCGAAATGGGGGGCGCATTGGATGGGCCGGTGCTGGACAAAGCCACGGGAATGTTGGCAACTAGTGGACGAGAAAAGCTAAGCATAGCCAGGCAGCACTTCGCTGCACTAGCGGAGAAGGGAGAGGAACCGCCCGAGTATAGAGGAAGCGCGCCCCTCAGGGCTGAGATCGGAGCAATAATGGGTAAGCCGGTGGAATGGGCGGAGGTGGTCTGCGCGCTGAAGAAGTGCCAGAACAACAAAGCCGTAGGAGTCGACGGAATACCGTGCGAAGCCTACAAAGTGGCTATCGATGATAAGAGTGGCACGGCACCGCTGAGCAGAGCCATGGTGGGGATCATGAGCTACTGCATTGAGACTGGGTTCGTCCCGAAAGAGTGGGAGGACAATATTCTGGTGCCCATCTTCAAGAAGGGCAACACGACAGACCTGGACAATTACAGGGGTATCACGCTAATCAGCACCCTGTCTAAGGTCTTCCTGAAGATACTGGCAGCAAGGCTTGCGGAAGCGCAGGCCAAGCATAAGATCATCCGCCCGGAACAGATCGGCTTCATAGAGGGTGAGGAGGGACTGAGCGCGGTCATGACTGCGCTAGAAGCCTGCGAGAGAAGGCGGGCCCACGGCTTAGGAACACATCTGCTGTTTATCGATCTGCAGAAAGCTTACGACAAAGTCCCGCAGTCGACGCTTGTTAGCAAGCTTAAAGGAGCAGGGCTAGGTGAGCGCTTCGTGCAACTTATCAGTAACCTATACAAGTGCACCCAGGTAAGGGTCAGAATCGGTGACGGATTATCAGAACCATTCGGATACGAGAGGGGAGTGAGGCAAGGATGCCCGCTCTCTCCACTCATCTTCGATCTTTTCATCAATGATCTGCTGGACGGAATGAAGAAGGTAGCGGTCCCCGGCATGTGGACAGGGCTGAGCGGGATATGCTTTGCTGACGACACCCTCATCCTCGCAGACAGTGCTGCGGATGCCCAAAGCAAAGCTGACGCGCTGGCCAAATGGATGGTGGCTAATGGGATGAGTGTAAACGTAGGAAAGTGTGGAATCCTCAGCGTGAACGCCCAGGGACTGGAGAGTATCACGTACATGGGTGGGACCATCCCGTGTGTCGAAAACTATGTCTACCTTGGAGTGGAGATAAACCGGGAGCTGGACTATGCCAAGATGGCGCGGTTTAGACTCAAGAAGGCGGGGGACTGCTTACGACGGATGGACCATGTCCTCAGGAACCCGGAGGTAGCCCTGGAACACAAGAAGCGGCTCATCGGTGGAGTGCTGGCTCCGCGAGCGCACTACGGGATAGCGGTGTATGCGCACAGCATAGGGAGCCTAGCAGGGCTGGCAAAGCTGTACAACAAAGCGGTTGCCAGGACCACAGGCAAACCGAATGTCTGCACAAAGAGGGCACTGGAAGAGTTGCACTTGCCAACATTCCCGGAGATTGCGTACTACCACAAAGTAAAGAGTGTAATGGCTTGGCAGCGAGCCGGAGTGGGAGCTGGCGAGTTGATCGCAACGGCTGAGGCCTTCCGGAAAACGGGTGGGCGCGGAAAGCCGAGCACCTGGTGCTACAGAGCGCTGACGATCATGCGACGGATGGATGTTAGGCTCACCGACCCCCGCAGACGTGTGAAAGAGAAGATCGCTACCCATTTTAGCGGAGTGAAACGCTTGAACCCCGACACGCGGTCCCAGCGGCTCGCCGCTAGAGTAGGGCTGAAAGAAGGGAGGGACTGCCGGAAGCTGAACTTGGTAGGGCGAGAGAGTGAGGGCAGGCGAATGCAGCTACGCTGCAGACTGGGCACGGTGCTCACTCGGAATGACCTAGTTCGTATGAATCGAACCAGAGACAAGAGGCTAGGCCTATGCCTGGGGTGCGGAGAGCATACGGAGGAGACTGTCGAGCACATCGTCCTCGAATGCAGCCTAGTCGAAGAGGCGAGAAACAATGAGCTAAGAGATATAATGGAGGTGGTGGATGCCCGATGCCCGGCTAGAAAACGAGAGGTGATGCTAAGCTGGCTGCTGGGTGGCAGCAAGCATACGGTCATTAAAGGAGCGGGAAAACGAGCGAGCGAACAGCGGGAGCGCTTCTGGCAAGACGTCGCGATGAAGCGCAGAACAGCGCTGATAGAGCTAATGAAGGCTGAGAACAGTCCACCAGAGACTGTATGAGACAGATGTGCCTGTCAGTGTGCGGCTGACATAAAAACATGCGCAGAACCAACCAAAGCACCCGGGTGTATGGTAACGGGCTTGGCCCGTGAGTTTACGCCATCCGGATGAGGAATTTTCCCCCTCGGTCAAACGAGGACTTTTTGACACGGATGGGTGGCGATGGTGATTGCAGCCAAATGCGCATTACCGATAAATAAACTAATTTATATATATTCCCTGAGATGATTGGCATTATCTTATAGCAAAACTATATAAGCGTGGACTTTTCCCATATGCAATAAATGACTGAGCCTGCCATTCCGTCTTATCTTGACAAAATTTATTAGGTTTATCGGGGACCTAGCTATCCCCTCATTAAGAACAGTTGTGCTACATACAGTATTTATTTCAATTTTGCATCGCATTGTATAGTACTTACATAGTTTAAGTGCAGCCTTCATCGTAGCGATGCTCGTATTGTTGACGGAACGCGCGTATTCGCGCCATAACGTCGTCCAGTATGTCGGGACATACTGTGCCATCGGGCGTCTCCTCCCATGCTTGATAAAGCATGATCATGCTCTCAATGTACAGATGTGCCCGGTCGGCGATGTGCCGCCGCAGCTGAACAACGCGGTGGTTTTCGTGACCAACGCTTATGTACGTCGTGAGAGGGCTGCACTGCACATAAGCGAGCGCGAACATGTCGGCCGCAAGTAGCGAGGCAGTAACCGCCGCAGGGACGACCGCATCTTCGCGCATGGCGTGCATGTCCATCAGATAGCTATGCATGGCGTGCATGAACATATCAACCGTTCTGCACTCGTCGACCACAAGCTGGAAAGTCTCCGCAATCGCTGCCATTGAGATGTAGGTCTGGAACGTGTTTCTGTTGAAGACAAGCTTGGCGAACAGCAAACGTGCAGGCTCGTCCAGCGCAGAATACGGCGTTCCGCTGCGCGCCGCATCCTTCAAAACGTTGAGATCAGCTTCTGATACGTAAAAGGCGCTGTTTGCTGCGTCGGATGTTCTGGCTGCCAGGAAGCGCGCAAATTGCGCGTCCTCGAAGTAGTATCTGAACAGCGATGGCGTCTTCACAGACTCGGAGTCTGCGCGGGCCCAGGACTGCGTGTCTGCCAGTATGCCGTATATGGCTGCTAGATTGCCATGGGCGTCAAGTTCTCCGCTTGCCGCCCTGGCGGCCGGTTGTGTGTCTTCCTCACCCGCCTGCCCGGCGTTGCCAGCATGGGCTGTTGTTGCGGGTATTGCGTTGTCCATGATTCTGTAAAGCGCCCTGCTGCTCTTGAGCTCGCTCCGTCGCGAGTTTCGCACGACGACTCGTTTGCGCGTTCTGGCGCGCGCGCCTTTCTGGCCGCACTGCTTTCGCTCCTTCATTCTCTGGCTGCGTTCGTATGAGTCGACAGCGCATGCGCGCTGCAGTATGGCCTCTGCACCTCTGGACCTGTCCGCGTGCGCGATCGTCGGCTGGCCCTCGAAGTAGCACTGGTAGAGCATGTTGTTGATGAGCGCGTCCTGCCGAAGCTTCTCCTCATCGGGCAGGGCGTTGTCGTAGCGCCTGACCGCATATGCGTTCCGCGTGCGAAAGAAAGGGTCTCTGTGTAGCGTGCCCCGCTTTACGACACCTGGGACGGACGCCACGGTGAGCAATGAAGCGAAGAAGATGCATATGCATGCCAAGATCGATAGCACTTGCATATTCAAGGCATTGCTCATATTGTATTTAACAGAATAATATCATTGATTATACTTAAGATAATCACTTGATCATCTATACGTTATTTGTAGATATTAAGCCATTTAAAGATGATATAGCTATTTAGCAAGATCTATTCAGCTTGTGGAAAACCTGTGAGCTGAAACTGGACTGGAGTACAGGAGTCGTTTCCCTGCAGCGATGGCCCGTGCACATACGAACAAGAAGAATAATGCCAACTAGCCACAGATACACTGCAGCATGCGCTGTTACCCTCTAGCTAATGCTTTCATCATTCTCAGGGGTAGATAGACTGTAAGATAATCGCCACTCGGGATGCGCAGGTGGGCCGTACATGCTAGCGCTGGCATTTATTGTGGGCTATCGTGCGTGCCGAATTACCACCGCAGTAGCCAACCAACCAGCCACATTCCTCTGCCAAGGCCGACGGTGTGCCTGCCGCCCAACGGCTGAAGATGATTCGCAACAGACAGAAATGCACAGTTCATCGCCAGTTCACAAATAAATTTAATATGCTGCGCTTCCCTTCGCCTCATTTGAACTATGTCTGAGCTCCACCATGTTGGAGGCATTGGCGTTGCTGGTTAGCCGCGACTCCTTCAGCTGCTGCTTGCCGGCATCGCTTCCCTTCGACTCGCTGCCGTCGGAGCTGCCGGAGCTGGGGTAGATGAAGCCGTAGATCAGCATGATAGCAAACACGAGGATCGTGACGCCGAGCAGGACGCCTGCGACGATCATGAGCCACTTCCAAATGCTCTTTTTGCTGGTGGAGGAATTTCCTGTTTCCGCAGTGACGCTGGGCATTGCGGGCAGTTTCTGGTTTTCCTTATATCGATGTGGTGAAACATGCTGTCGCAGAGTGGCGCGGCTTGTTCGCCGGCGCAGTTTCAGATCACGCAGCGCAGCCATGGGATTGGTGGGCATGATTCACGTCGCAGTGGAGATAACTGTAGCCGCGCTGCAGGCTGCAGGCTGGCGGGCATCTGAAACGAAGAGGTAAACAGATGACCCGTCCAAACATTGTGTCAGCACGCGGCTTAAAAGCCTGCTGACCAATCGAGCCGGCCGCTTCGGTGTTGGAGCCGCAAGGCCAGAGCTTTGTATGTATGCCGTCCGGCAGACACCCACGCACTAACAGAGGGGAAAAAAGCAGCAGCTTTATCATCTCAAAAAAACTAGCTGCCAGCGCATGAACTCCATATGCCATGCCGGAAGCGTTTTGGCACACATTGATGGAATGTTTGCCCGCCCTGCGGCTAAAACGCGGAGCGAACAGCGCTTCGTATGTAGTTCAGTAGTAGTATACTAATTAAAATTAGGTTGGGTGGCCGAGTGGTTAAGGCGTTAGCTTAAGGCGCTAATATCATTGCGATGCGCGGGTTCGAGTCCCGTCTCAATCATTTTGCCCGCGCCCGCAAGCGGGCAGTAAAAATGAACGCCAGCACAGCTTAGTTAACTAGTTTATTGAACGGGGAGCCGCGTCGCCTACTCCGTGTACTCGTTCTGCGGCGCGCCCTCCTCCTCGGCGCGGTTCAGATAGGCGAGGTAGTCGACCTTCGCCTTCAGGAAGATCAGCTTGTTGAAGTCGTTCGAGCGCTCGATCAGCTTCTTGGAGAGCCGCTCGACGTGCCCGGCGTCGCACAGCAGCGTGTAGATGGTCTCCATGGCGTCGACGCGCAGCGGGCCGTCGAGGAACTCGGTGAGCAGGATGATGAGCTTCTCCTTGTTCGGGAACGAGAGCGAGGCGATGTCGTCTGCGCGCGTGCTCGCCAGCAGGAACTCCTGGATGTACGAGAGGTCCTCGTTCTCGATCGATGTAGCGAGGATGGAGGAGTGGTCCTTCGGCGTCTTGTGCTTGATCATGCTCGGGATGGTGACAAACGCGTCGTCCTGTCCTGCCATTTGACGGGTGGGAATACCGGGCGCAAAAATTTGCGCGTGCCGGCGGCAAAATGCCCGAGCCCAGCAGCGGGCGGGGAGCTACGCGCAGCGCTGTATATGAAGCGGTAGCACCGTCTGTTTGATAAATAACCATCAATTGCTGATATTGGGTCTCTGGCTGCTGCATCTCATTGGTCGCTCTTCTCCACCATTCATTTGCGCCGACGCGCCCCTTTAAAGCGCAGTTAAATGCGCATTCGCCGCGCGCAGCATGGAGCTCTACGAGGTTGCAAACCGAATTACGAGGATGCTCGAGTGCGCGCTCGTTGGCGCAATAGCGGGCCTGTACCTAGTGCTCTTCGCGGTCTCGGCCTGGTGCGACAGGAGCATCCTCGCGTCGTACCTGATTGCGACAGCGTTCATACACTATCTGCTTATCATCTGCGCCGGGCCCACGCCGCTCATCGACGACAAGAACGCGGCGGTGCGCGGGATCTGCGCGGTGTGCAACAAGGTGCGGGGCAGCAGGACCAAGCACTGCCGGGTGTGCAACAGATGCCACAGCCAGCGCGACCACCACTGCATGCTCATCGGGCGCTGCGTGACGGGCTACAACCTGAGGAGCTTCTACAGCTGCCTGCTCTTCACCACGGCCTTCCTGCTCTACTGGACGGTCACCAAGCAGTGCCGCGGGCTCCTTGGGCTCTTCGCGCTGGCCTCGCTGTGCGCCTCCGGGTGGTACAGCCTGTGCATATCGAGCGGCAAGACCAGCAGCGAGCTGCTGTCCTCTGAGCGGATTGCGGCGCACCAGATCAACTTGTACGTGCTGGCCAAGTTCTTCGGCGCCGATGCAACGGCGATGTTCCTCCCTGCGCTGCGGATTGGGCGCGGCTGAGCCAATGCTCTATGATTAAATTCGCATGTAAAAACTTCTCCGCTGCAGACTATACTGCGCTGCAATTGTTGTTAATCCTCCTGCCACAGGGTGAGGCTGGGAACGGGCAACACTTTTGAGCCGCCCTCCACAAAAACATAAACATACGTACAAAAATATTCATTCCAAGCAAGTAATTTATATCCACAGAGAAAACGGGCGCATACAAATAGTATAGCCAATGAGCAGCACACACATTGAAAAGACGCCTCACAGCTTGCTGATGCGCTTCTTGTTCGCATCACGGTTCTTGGTGTTCTGGCTGATGCGCTGCTGCTTCTCCTTCTTGAGCTTGGAGATGCTCTGCTCCACCTCCACGACGCCGCCGCGCAGCTTCATGTTGGCGAGGCTCTGGCTGCCCCAGCGCGGGATCCACTTCTTGAGCTCCTCGCAGTACACCAGCTTGGACTTCTTTCTGAGCTTGAGGCCCTTCGTCTCGGCGAAGAGCTCCCAGCGCGTCTTCGTCTTCTCCTTGTTCACTGCGAGCGGCAGCGGGTACGCAGTCTCGACCGTCTCGAAGACGAGGTCGCCCTGCTTCCTCGTGGATCTGCCGGCCTTGATCTGCGACACCAGCGCGGCAATCATGTCCTGCGCGCCCTTGTTGATGGAGGCGCACGGCTCGTGCGAGCTCGCGGCGAGCAGCTGCTGGTAAATCTTCATGGACTAAAAAATTTGTGCGAATTTCGGCTTGCTCGATTTATCGTTTTACTCTGCGCCTGCAAAATGCACCGGCAGTGTCACTCGAACAGAATGATGTCGTTGATTTCTGCGCGGTTGCCCTGCAGAACGCATTCGCATATCCACAAAATGTTGTTCATCTCCTGCTCCTTGAGTCTGAAGTACGCGTAGAGGCAGGAGAGGTCCCCGTGCTGCCGGAACGCATTCGCGTACACCTTCATGCACTCCTCCACCGCGTGGGCTAGCGGCTCCTTGCCCGGCGGGCACACGATCTCCTGCACCTCCGCGGGGCTCCTGGCGCTGCCGAGCCTGAGCTTGTCGGCCTCCGAGACGCTGCAGCACGCCGGAAAGTAGGCCGCTCTGTCCTCCGGCGCGGCGCCGCCCAGACAGATCTCCAGCACCTGGCGCGTGCTCTCCGCCTCGACCACCTCTCTGAAGTAGCTATCCAGCGCTGCAGCGCCGTGGTGGTCGTAGTAGTTCTTGAGGACGCGCGCCATCGCCAGCCGCAGGTCCTGCCGCCCGTCGGCCTTCAGCACCGCGCCCTCGAAGTACCTTTCGAGCCGCGTGTCCTGCACGTACAGCCTGAACGCCTCCTCCGGCGACTTGCAGGTCGAGAGGCCGCGGAACTCGCGCGCAGCGCAGAGGACCGCCTCTTCGCTGCCCGTCTCGAGCGTGGCGAAGAACGCGTGTATTCTGTTGAGATCCGCGAAGTAGCTCAGGAAGATGCTCGGCCGGTCCTCGAACTCCCCGAGCTCGCCCATGATGCTGTTGTAGAGGCTGCTGCGGAGGCTGGCGACGGTGTGCTGCGTGTCGTCGCTGATGTACGGGAAGTAGTGGTTGAGCTTGGCCACCAGCTCCCGGAGGTCCTTGCAGTCGGCGAGGGCCGTGTAGTCGGGGCGGCGCAGCAGCTGGTCGAACCGGCCGTTCACATCCGCCACCACAAACTCGCAGTCCCTAGTTTCCATCGTTGTTGTGCGCTGCGCACCGGTAATCAGCTGAAACCGCCCAAATAATCAGCAGTTTCATCACTGCGTGATGCGGAGCCGGAGTCTAAGAATTTAAGCGCTGAGCGTATCTGTCGCTGCAAAGAAGAGAGCATACGAGGCGCGCAGCGATACGATCCAGCGATATGTCAGCGGCGTCCTGAGCCCGCGCCACATCAAAAATTTGCATATCGACACGTGTTCCAAAAGGATTTTCGATCATCGGTAATTCGCAGATACTTTCGGGGCCGGCTTGGGCGCGGAGCGCCCAGCGGCAGCTGCAATTGATCATCCATATCAGTGATAGCGCTCTCGCCGCTATCAGATATTATTCTTGCCGATAGGAGACCTGCAGGCGGCCAATGGGCGCGCGCTATTTCATTGGTGCGGCGTGCAATGCGCGCTCCCACGCCGCGTACCGCAACTAGCACCAACTTCTGCCATGTTATATACGTATGAAAATCTGATAAATTATTCTGCGATCAGTTCTGCGTGATAGATTAGTGATCGTGCGCTCTTCTTAAGATGCACAAAAATTTAGCCCCTATGTCGCACGCTGCTACGAAGACTTCGTCGGTGATCAGCGTGGTGGTTTCGACCCTCGGCACGGGCATTCTTTTCATGCCCGCGAGCTTCCACCAGCTCGGCTGGATGTACGCGGTCGGCGCGCTCGTCGCCATGGGGCTGCTCACGTTCTTCACGCTCTACGCGATCGCGTACGCAGCCCTCACAGTGGAGTGCCTCCACGACGCGTCCTACCCCAAGATCGCGTCCACCTTTTCCAAGAAGCTGCGCGTCCTCGTGGACTTGGCCATGATCTGCAGCAACATCGGCTGCTGTGTGTTCATCAGCCAGACGCTCGCGCGTGTAGCCTCGCGGATGCTCGTAGAATTCGGCGTTGGCATTGACCAGGAGATTCTGCGGAAGAGCGTGCTGCTGCTTGCGCTGCTGCTGGTCTGGTACTTCGGCAGCAAGGAGGATCTCAGCTCGCTGGCCTTCATGTCCAAGGTCAGCCTCGCTGGTGTGTTCTACTACCTGGCGCTGACCGTCTACTACGCGGCGGTGTACGGCAAGGACACCGCGCAGCTCGTGGCGCGCAGCACAGACGATCTCAGCACCGGCTTTATCCGCTTTGTGTTTGCGTTGCACTGCCAGTTTTCGTTCCCGTCGATCTTCAGCGATATGGCTGACAAAAGCGCGGCGTCGGTCTCGCAGGTGTGCGCGCTCGGGTCCGCGGCGGTGGTGCTTGTGTACGCTGCCTCCGGCTTCTTCGGCTACAAGGCCGTGGGTGCCGAGATCGGTGGCCAGCAGATCCTGAGCGTGTTCAACGATCGCAACGGCAGCTTCATGCAGCATGTGATGAAGAGCTCCTTTGACAAATACGGTGTACTTCCGGCCATTGCGCAGTCGCTCTTCCTCTTCATATGGTTCGGTTTCCTGTGCTTCGCTACCGCTCCTACCATTCCGATCCTCCAGTCGTACCTCACGTTCAACGGCAAGCCGCTCTCTAAGAAGGTCACTTCTCTGCTGATTGCTATGGGCCTTTTCCTGTGCGGCATACCCCCGGCGCTGCCTCTCGACACGATCCTGAGCCTCAACACCGCGCTCTTCACGGCTGCACTTAGCTTTGTGTTCCCTTCCATCTTTATGATCTACGTGTCGCCCAAGCTGAGCGCGCGCAGCATAACTGCTTATGGAGTGATTCTGTTCAGTCTGCTTGTCAGTGGAAGCATTATCAAGAGTGCGCTGTTCAACTAGTTAGTAAATTAATTTATTACTATTTTATTGGTGCATTATAATTATTATTGCTGTAGCTTTGGCTGTCATTTCTGTTGCAACTACACTGTCCGCTTTTAATGTCACAGCTGATATTTGAACAGCAACAATCTTTGAGCGGATTGACGGGAGGATGCTATAAATGTGCGTACATTTTCACATCTTGTAAATGAAATAGATCCACCTATTATCTACTTTGTAAGTAACACATGGTCTCAACCATACGCTTTGCAGATTCACTAACTCTTTTACACTCAATACATCGGATTATTATTACACCTTTTTTACTCAATGCGGTACAGCCACCCGTTAGTACTAATTAAGCTCCTAATCTCAGCCAGCATCGCATCGTCGCAGACCGGCTCGAGCCGCGCAATGTTCGAGCGGATTAGGCTAATAGCGCCCTTGAAGTCGCGTAGTGTCGCAGTGTCGATCCCGCTGAGGAAAACGTAGAGCGCCAAGGGCCCGCGCTGCAGCAGCGAAGATACCAGCTCAGCCGCTCTGCTGTCGCTAACGATGCCTCTCTCCACGGCTCTCATGTACGCGCCCGGGGAGTGGCTGATCCTGACGAACAGCAGCAGCTCCCCGTCTGTCAGATCGGTGGCGAGCAGCCGCAGGTAGACAGTAGTGGCGAGCTCCTTCAGGCCGGCGCGCTGGAACTGCTCGAGGAAGAGAAGCATGTTGCGGCGGAAAATGGGGGAGCCGTGATATACATACTGGCTGCCGCTATCGTGGTTAGATTGAGCTTCTCTTCTTTTGATGTACCGAAAGTACTGCTCTTCCAGCTGTTCGTTCGTTTCCTGGTGCTGCTCGTTCAGCATCGACAGGAACAGATGCACGGCCTCGTCGCTGGACTCTCCGAGCTCGCAGAGCATCAGCACCGCTTTGTACGCGGCCGGATGAGCGAGGTCCTGCAGATCCATCAGGAGGTTGAACAGGGCAGAGCAGAGCCAATCTCGCTGGTTCTCCGATAGTCCATCGGGCGCAAGGAGAACGAAAATATCGAGCTGGTCGGTGGCCGGCGCGTGGCACTGGTGGAGCAGCGAGAGCACCACGAGCTTCAGGGATCCACTAAGGCTGTGGAAGCGGACGGCAACCGTTTTGGTGAGAGTAACGAGGCAGGCGCTGTCGAAATGCTTGTAGACTATTCTGAGGTATTCGAGGCACTCGCGCGGCGTGGGCAGCGCAAAGAGCATGCGCTCGGCACCAGCAACATCCTTTATTTTTAACAGGTATTCAAACACGTGCTCCTTCTGCAGAGCCTGTGCGGTTTCGCTCTTCTCCTTAGCGTATTCATCGTACAATATGGCGGCGCTCTCGAGCATATTCAGCCTTACAAAGACCGGGAATAGAACATCGCTGGGCATACACTCACCGTACCTCTGGTACATGCTGTACACGCTGCGGTAATCCTCCTTCTTCGCCAGAAAGCGCGCAATCTCCGCAATGATATCGGCGAGATCGAGCGCTTCGGCGGGCTGCAGCGCATGGAGGTATACGAACTTCTTGGCGGCCCGCGCCAGCTTTATCGTCTTAGGCTCAAACAGGTACTTCCGCGACTCGATGTAGTGCAGGAGCCACGCGGCCCGGCGTGTGTCTCCGCGCTTTGCAAGGTTGACGATCGCGAAGCGTAGCAGCGCATCGCTAGTGGCCAGCGCGTAGACCAGCTGCTCCTCCCAGCCGGTCATACACGGCGCATGCACATCGCCCCGGGCGCCTTTGCGCGAGGCAGCAGCCTTTGGACGCCTAGCGCTCTGCGGGCGCTCCCTGGCCACGGGGAACCGATTGTCGAGCATGAAGAGCGAAACCACCGCGTGACCCTTCATCTCCCGGGTAGACATGCGGGCCAGCGTAGCAAGCAGCCTCAGGAACAGCACGGAGGCGGGCAGCCGCTGCTCGCACACTCGCTGCACGACTGCGCGCAGATCGCAGGGCTCAGTGGCGTAGCGCAGCACAATGTCCATAAACTGGTACTCAGCGATACGGCCCAGGCAGAAGGACAGCAGCTCCTTTGCGGAGAGCGCATGGGCATCGTAGTAGATGACCAGCTGCATAAAATGTACGAACGCATTCGAGCTCATGCCAACCTCCAGGAGCAGCGTGCGCGTCTTCAGCTGCATCATCTGGGCCCGGCCGTCGCGGTCCAGCCGCTCCTCGGTGACCGCGCGCTTGATGGATTCCAGCGCCCGGGCGACGCAGTCCTGCATGCGCGCCTCGTCGTTGTGCTGCAGGTAGTCCAGCGCGAGGCAGTGGTAGAGCTGCGCCTTGACGCGGTGCTCAATCTCCAGTCCACTGAGGGTGTTTTCCAGCCTGACAATATCGTCGTAGTACGGCTGTCCGCTGCTCTTCTTCTCGTTGATGGTGTCGACAAGCTGCTGGTATTCCATTGCATAAACTGTGCAGGCTTAGAAGCAGTTTATGCGGGCGCTTATTGAAAAGTGGATGATGGGCAGTATGCATGCATCATTCAGCGTAGTAGAAATAAGATAAGCGCATAGTGATTGGAGAGTGTCGACAGTGGCACCGCACGGAGCATCTTCGATGGTAAAAATTTGCAGCTCGCGCGCAACGCGATAACGCCGCGCAGCGGAGCCCTCCGATGGAGCAGACGCAGCCGTTCACGCATCCGGTCATCGGCAGCCGCGTGCGCTGCAGAGTGGACAGCGCGTCGTTCGCAGCTGCCAACGTGAGTGTCATCGAGGTAGACGGGAGGCCGAGCAGTATTGCGTACAGGGGCGTCCTCAAGGGCGGGATGGTCGCCGAGGGCACCTACGTCAACGAGAAGCTGCGGCCGGGCGACTGCATCAACTGCCTGGTGGTGGCGTACTCTGATGCGGGAGTTGTTGTCTCTGAGGAGTGAGCGGGGGAGCCGAATGCTTCGTAGCGTTAGCAAGTAAATACTTAGAGTTTTTTATTTATTTTTGCGCGGCAGGCTGATCTATAGTCTGAGTTTAGCGCAGCTATCTGCATCTGCTCTTACTTTGGCGGCACATTCTTTTCTTTCCTTCTTATCGATTGCTGCTGCATAGAGCTGCGAGCATTCAGATTATCTTATAGCATCGGTCTCTATTTGTACAGTTTTCATCTCCCAACAGCAGTATGCAATATGACGAACGCAAAAACGCAAATGCAGCAGTTTCCGGACCCCGAGAAACCGCATGGCCTCTAAAATTTCATCTGTAATGTCGATCGTCGTTTCCTCGTTCGGAACGGGCATTCTGTACATGCCGGCCAGCTTCCGGCTGCTCGGCTATGCGTATGCACTCGTCGCAATCTCGCTTGTCGGGCTTCTTACTTACTTTACGCTGTATGCGCTCGCGTACGCCGCGCTCGTCAAGGAGGGCGCGCAGGACGTCGCCTACGCAGGGCTCGCGGGGCTGTTCTCGCCGCGGCTCAGGCGGGCCGTGGAGGTGACGCTCGTCGGCAGCAACGCGGGCATAGCCGTTGCGCTGGTGCGCTACTTCTGCCGCAGCGCCTCGAGCGCAAGCGCCGCACTCGGGATCAGTCCCGCCGCGGATACGCTCTACCGGCCGGTACTGTGTGCCGTGGCCGTCGCACTGGTGCTTATCTGCCGACGCGACACGGTGCGGATGCGCAAGCACATAGTGCGCACCAGTCTCGCTGGCGTACTCTACTACCTGGCGCTGGCCGTCTACTACGCGCTGGCACACGGCAAGGACACCGCGCAGCTCGTGGCGCGCAGCACAGACGATCTCTGCGCGGGCTTCATCCGTTTTGTGTTCGCGCTGCACTGCCAGTTCTCGTTCCCGTCGATCTTCAGCGAGATGGCTGACAAGAGCGCGGCGTCGGTCTCGCAGGTGTGCGCGCTTGCATCCGCGGCGGTGGTGCTTGTGTACGCGGCGTCGGGCTTCTTCGGCTACAAGGCCGTGGGTGCCGAGATCGGCGGGCAGCAGATCCTGGAGGTGTTCAACGACCGCAGCAGCAGCTTCATGCAGCACGTGATGAAGAACTCGTTCGATAAATACGGTGTGCTCCCGAGCATCGCCCAGGCTTTCTTCCTCTTCATATCGTTCTGGTCTGCCGTCTTCCTCAGCATCCCCGTCGTGCAGACGCTGGCGTCGCTGTGCTTCTCTAAGGACAGCAAGCACGCGCGCGCCATCTGCGCAGCTGCGCTCGCCCTGGTGTACTTCGCAGCCAACTACTCGCTCGCCTTCAACACGGACACCGTGCTCAACGTCAGCGCGGCGCTCTTCACCGCGCCCCTCAGCTTCGGGTACCCAGCGCTCTTCATGATCCTCGTGTCGCGCCGCTGTTCCGCCGCAAGCGTCCTCTCGTACCTAATAATCGCCGCTACCGCTGCGCTCGCCATCAGCATCCTGCATGGTACACTGTTAGCCCCTGAACCCAGTAGTTGAATAAATACACGTTGCATCGTATCCCGCTAGTCCAGTGCCGCCGCTGGCAAAAATCTCTTCGACCGAGAATCGAACTCGGATCTTCAGCGTGACAGACTAATATGCTGACCGTTACACCATCGAAGATTAATTTATAAAGTAATGCACTCCAGGTTCCGGCAGCCGCTGCGCCCGCAAAGCCGCGGCGCAAAATTCCCCCATGAAGCGGAAGGTCGGGCTCGTCGTCGGTTACAACGGCGCCGGCTACCACGGGCTGCAGTGGAACAAGGACATGCACACCATCGAGAGCGTGATGATGGAGATCCTGCATGCGAACGGCCTAATCAGCGACACGAACGCCGGCGACCCGCAGAAGGTCGACCTGAAGTCGAGCTCGCGCACCGACAAGGGCGTGCACGCGGCGTTCAACCTCGTCAACGTCAAGATCTGCCAGGAGCCCACGCCGGAGCTCGAGGCGGCGCTGAAGGAGGCCTTCGCGGCGCGCGGGCTGCGCCTGTACCGCATGGTGCGCCTCCCGAAGCGCTTCATGGGCTACAAGATGGCGCGCAGCCGGCTGTACCGGTACGCGGTGCCCACCTTCTTTCTGAAGGAGTCCGACTACGCGGAGGAGTGCGCGAGGCGGGCCGAGGAGGACCGGCGCGCGCCGGCTGCGCAGGACAGCAATGCCGCGCCCGCCGACAGCTCGGCCGAGGAGGACGCCGCGGAGCAGCCGGCTGGGAAGAAGAGCTTCTTCCGCAGCTACACGGAGGAGGACCTGGCGGGCATCCGCGGCTACCGCTGCCAGAACGTGGATGTGTTCCGCGCGCTGATGGCGAAGTACGAGGGCAACCACGACTTCAGCAACTTCACGCTGAAGTGCAACCAGAAGGACTCCAAGCGCTTCATGCGGCGCGTGACCGTAGGCGAGCCCGTTGTGGTCGACGACGTCGAGTACGTGGGCATCGAGATACACGGCCAGAGCTTCCTCCTGCACCAGATCCGCAAGATGGTCTCGTTTGCCGTGCTGAACGCGCGGTACGCCGCGGACCGGGCGGATGCGAACTTCGCGCGGGTCTTTTCGGAGCCTGTGCACGTGCCCAAGGCGCCCGCGCAGTACCTCTACCTGGTCAGCGTGTTCTTCGACGACTACAACAACAAGGCCGAGGAGAAGATCGAGGTTGACGCGGCAGATCTGGACGCGTTCATTGCCGAGTCCATCCTGCCCTCGGTCTACGACGTGAAAAATCTCTACGAGTGGCTGCTGTTTTTTGACACGGTCCGCTTCCACAGCAGCAACTTCGAGATTCTCAAGTGAGCGCCTGTTCTGGCGCGTTACGACCGCCTTGGGCTCTCGTATCGACGAAGTTCCACAGTTGCGTGGGTGCTATCTGTCGGTCTGCTAGCTGGGGTCTAATTGCGCAATAAAGGTCTTTAAACAGGTGTATGAGTTTAGCGGACTCCGACCTAGGAGCCAGCCTGCGAAGGCGTGTTTAGGCACGAAAAGATCGGATGCCGGCATCCTAAGAGGCCAGAGGATTTGGCTTGAAAGGGTTTAAATAGGAAGTATTTGCTCGTGCAGATGATGGATAATCCTCAGCATTATCTAGAATGGCGAAGACGAGCTATTTAAACGCCCTTCAAAAAAGGAGGCGACGACCAGATCATTACAGAAAAAGGAGGTGCGCAGAGGGCAGACCCCGGCAATTGGCTACAGACCCCTTAACCGTATATGAAAATTTTGCAGAAACGTCCCCTGATGCTCAGATCTGTTTCGAACTTGCTAGCGCTCTTTGCGACTGCATCAGCAGGGGCGATTAAAGGCAAAAGAGTAAGGGAGGGCGACGGAGTTATAAAGCAAATCTGCGCGATCGACGAAGACCATACTTTAACAGAAAAAGAAGATGTGAATGCGCTAGGTGTGATGTATAAGAGCGCTATGCGGAAGTTTGGCATCAAAATAGCAGCAAATGGTAGCATTATAGATAAGAAGGGGTACGATATTACTTTCAAGAGAAACGTTATGGCGCGCGAAATTGCGGCTTGTATAATCTCCGCCGATGACCCTATAGAACTGGTCCACTCTTTATTTGAGAGGAAAAAGCGGTTATCACGGTACGTAATGCTTTCGAAGATCATCCGCGAGGTGAGTGAAGGCAGAATTACGGCCGCGACTCTATTTTATAAGCTTGTGTTCCGCACTGGTGATCAGGGTGTGCGGGATAAGACCCAAGAGGTGCTTCTGGACCTGGACACAGAAATCGAACGGCAATGCAATCTCTCGCCCAAAGAATTTCTTGACGACTTGCTTCTCCAGAGCACGCCTAGCGATGTCCTGGTGTACCTGCTCAGGGGCAAGTTCAATGATGTAAAGGCTGTACAAGCCAGGTTTAGCGAACTAGTAAGAATCGGGTGCAATGATGACGGCTCTAGCGTTATTGCTATGAGGAGGGTAGTAGGCTTGATCAACAAGCTTGAAGCGCCCGAATGCTCAGAAATCAACAAGAAATACGGCTTCCATGATATTATGCTCGAGATCTTGACATCACAAAATAGCCCGAGAAGTGTCAAGATGCTGGACGAGATTAAGCTGGGGGCTCCCAAGGAGTTGTCGAAGCATAATATCACGCCCGGAAAGACCGCATCTGCGAGTCCGCACTCGGTGCTCCAAAGCTTCAGGCAAATCCCGAGGGAAGAATATGACAAACCCGGCAATTCGGCGATTACACGATTGAAGAGCTACTTCCTCGAGACGGAGTTCGCGTATGAGCGGTGCTGCATGCTCAAAGACGCGCCCGAGCTGCTTCGCACTATGCCTGAGGAGGTGCTCTGCAGCATTCTCTTTAAGATCTATCAGAAGGAAACACCCACTGGAAAGCCTAGCGCAGAACAGCCTGCAGAGGTGCCCCATCAGGACAACCCCGCGGATATGCCCGCCACAGAAAACCCCACGAATGCACCAAATATGGAAGAGCCCGCGGAAGAGCTTGGTGCGGCAAAGCCCGCGAGCGATCTCGTCTTGCCCTTGCTACTTAACCATTCGTTTGAGGGCATTGATCTGGAAAGGACATTCAAGATTCATGCTTTGGCGATTTGGTATGACGACACCAACTTCATGAGTGCACTGAACCCGTACGTTATGCACTCTCTGAGGCGCTGCCTGAACGTGGGGCAGGCTTCCCAGTAGTCTGAATGTATCGGCCAGGCTCGCCTCCGGAAATAAGGTATTATATTCACTAAATAGCACTGCGCGATTATTTATTGCCTACGCGCATGTCCTGATCGGAAAGGCGTATTTTATGGAGCTGAAAGGCGCCCAGTCGGGAGCCAGCCGCGGAGACGTGTACAACCGCCCGAAAGGAGCGACTACGGAGGTCCGACATTTTTAAAGGTTGAGCGATTTTGCCCGAGAGTGCTTATAAGGCCAAGTGTTGCACCTGCACGAGGTTACCCTCAGCATTATTATTTAGAATAGCGGAGACAAGCCATCTGAAACGCCCTTCAAAAAAGGAGGCAACGATCAGATCATTTCAGCAAAAAGGAGCTATGCCAGGCCAAACACCGGCAATTGGCTACAGACCCCTTAACGGTATTTGAAAATTTTGCAGCAATGCCCCTTATGCAAAGATCCGTTATGAAGTTGTTAGCGCTCTTTGCGACTGCATCAGCAGGGGCGATTAAAGGCAAAAACGGGAGGGAAGGCGACGGGGTTATAGAGAAAATCTGCGCGATTGACGAAGACTATACTATAACAGAAAAAGAAGACGTGGTTGCGCTTGGTGGGATGTATAAGAACGTATTGCGGGCTAATGGTATCGTGTTGGCATCTGGCAATAAGATTATAAATGCGAGGGGGTACAAGATCACCTACCATAGAAACCTCATGGCGCGGGAGATTGCGGCATGCACACTTGAGGCCGAAGATCCCATGGAGCGGATCGAAAAAACCTTCGAGCCGAACGAGCGCCTATCAAGGTACGTAATGCTTGCGAAAATTATCCACGAGGTGAGTGAAGGCAGAATTACGGCCGCGAATCTGTTTTGTAAGCTTGCGTTCCCCAGCGTTGATCAGGGTATGCGGGATAAGACCCGAGAGGTGCTTCGACAGCTGAACACGGAAATAGAACGGCAATGCAACCTCTCGCCTGCAGAGTTTGTGAAGATTTTGACCTCTGATAGCTTTCCACAAGATATTCTGGTGTACCTGCTCAGGGGCCGGTTCAATGACGTAGGTGCTGTGCGAGCTAGGTTTAGCGAACTGGTAAGAATCGGGTATGTTGATTACGATTTAGCTAGTGTTGCTGCGAGTAAAATAACGGGTTTGATCAACAAGCTTGAAAAACCCGAATGCTCAGAAATCAGAAAGGAATACGGCTTCCGCGATATTGTGCTCGAGGTTCTAACTTCCCAGGATGACTCGAAGAGTGCCAAGATGCTGGGCGCGATTAAGCTGCTTGGCGTGACTCCCCAGAGAATGCTGGAGTACATCAAAACCAGAAACCACGCATTCGTGAGCCCGCGTATCATGATCCAGTGCTTCAAGCAAATCCCGAGGGAGGATTATGACAAACCCGGCAGTTTCGAGAATGCACAATTAAAGGGCTTCTTCCTCGAGACGGAGTTCGCGTATGAGCGGTGCCGCATGCTCAGAAACGAGCCCGAGCTGCTTCGCACTATGCCTGAGGAGGTGCTCTGCAGGATCCTCTTCAAGATCTATCAGAGGGAAAACCCCACCGGAAAGGCTAGCGCAGAACAGCCTGCGGAGGTGCCCAGCGCGGAAAACCCCGCGGTGGTACCCGAGATCGAGGACCCCACGGGCGTGCCCAGAATGGAAAAGTCTACGGAAAGGCTTAGTGTGGAGAGGCCCGCGAGCGATCCCGTCTTGCCCTTGCTACTAAGCCGGTCGTTTGAGGGCATTGATGGAGCCAGGGCCCTCAGGATTCATTTATTGGCGAACGATTTGGGCGACATAAATTTTTTCCATGCGTTACTTCCGTACGTTATGTATTCTCTGAGGCAGCAATATGGTGCGACGCAGATGCCACTAACGGCTTGAAAGTAGTGAGTAGGTTCGTTTTGGATGTAGAGACACCCAAATTCATTAAATAGCATTGCACGAATACTTATAGCCCATGTCTATCAGTCATTATTGGAGTTGCACATCTATAAAACCGAAGACTCACGCCCGGGAGCCAGTCTGCGGAGGGCCGCATAACACCAGAAAAAATAAAACGATTGAAGGCCCATCACCCTTAAGAGCGGTGATATAATCTGAGAGTATTTAAATTGGGAGCTATTTACTTGCACGGAGAACAGACTGCGCTCAGTATTTGTTTAAATACCAGAGATCAGTCGTATGAATACGTTTCAAATAAAGGGGTAGTGGTCGGATCATTTTACGAAAAGGGGTATACCGGACGCTGTCAATGTGATGTTGCTCCTTCAACGTATTTAAAATTTTGCAGAAATGACCCCCTGATGCTTAGATCAGTTATGAATGTGTTAATGCTCTGTGCAACGGCTGCTGCCGGGGCTATTAAAAGCAAAAGAGGAAGAGCAGGCGACGGGGTGATGGAGCTAATCGGCTCGATCGACGAAGACGCCGCTTTGACACTGATAGAAGACAAGTCCGCAATAATAGCAATGTATAACGTCGTAAAGCGGGCAAACGGTATCGTAATGGGCAGCGGTAATAAAATTATCAATGCAAGGGGGTTCAAGATCTCCCACGAAAGAAAAGTTATGGTGCGCGAGATTGCGGCGCGGATACTTGAGGCCGAGGATCCCATGGAACGGATCACAGAATCCTTCGAGCAGAACAACCGCCTAGCTAAGTACGTAATGCTCGAGAAGATTATCCGCGCGGTGAGTGAAGGCGAGATTACGGCTGCAATCCACTTTTCTAAGCTCGAGTTGCCCAGTAATGATAAGGATGTGCAGGAGAAGATCAAAGTGGTGCTTCGGCAGCTGGACACGGAAATCAAACGGCAATGCAGCCTCTCGCCTGCGGAGTTTGTGAACGCGTTGACCGAAGAGAGCCTTCCACAGGACATGCTGGTGTATCTGCTCAGGGGTAGGCTCAGTGACGCAAGTGCTGTACGAGCTAGGTTTAGCGAACTGGTGAGAATTGGGTGCAATGGTGATAATTCAAACAACGTTGCAGCAGAAAAAGTAACAGGCCTGATAAATAAGCTTGAAAAGCCTGAGTGCACATGGATCAGAGAGAAGTACGGCATCCGCAGTATCGTGCTCGAGGCCCTAGTTTCCCAGGATGACTCGAAGAGTGTCAAGATGCTGAGCGAGATTAAGCTGCTTGGCGGGACTGCCAAGGGGGTTTTGGAGTACATCAAATCTGGAAATCACGCATCGGCGAGCCCGCACTTGGTGCTCCAATGCTTCAAGCAGATCCCGAAAGTGGGATATGGCAAACCCGGTAGTTCGGATATCGTACAGCTGTATGGCTACTTCCTCGAGACGGAATCTGCGTATGAGCGGTGCCGCACGCTCAAAGATGAGCCCGAGTTGCTTCACATTATGCCTGAGGTGATGTTGTGCAACATTCTCTGTTATGTTTATGAAAAGGAAAAACTCATGGCGTGCGCTGGCGAGTCTGCGGAAGTGCCCAGCATGGAGAACCCTGCGGATGCATCTGGGCTCGATAACCCCACGAAGGTGCCGAGCGTGGAAAAGCCCACGTACGGACCCATCTTGCCCTTGTTGATTATGCTGGCGTTTAATGGAATTGATGAGGACAGGGCCGAAAGGATCCAAAAATTATCGGCCGCGGTTGGCAGCGGTGACTTCTTTGTCGAATTACTTTCGTGCACTATGCACGCTTCATAACGGCACGCTGATTCAGGACAAGTGCATTCAACGGCCTGAAAGGCTAGTACGCCCATTTTAGGAGCAGAAAACCAAAAATTCATTAAACGGTATTACTTAACTATTTATGCTCTATGCCTCTTGGCTATGACTGGCATGGCTTTTTATAGCACCAACGAGCGCATTTTCCCGCTCGCGCAGCACAGATGGCTCGTGAAATGCGGCGCATGCATTCCGATTGGCGGCCTCGCTGCAGCCACTCAAAAAATTCCGGTCGACAAATTTCGCGTAAAGGGGGCGCCCATGCCGCTTGCGCTGACTAACACGCAGGCTGTTCTTGCGATCATCACGTCGACATTCGGCACGGGCATTCTCTTCATGCCCAGCGGCTTCGCGCAGCTCGGGTACGCCTACGCCTCGATGGTGCTCCTCGCGATGCCGGGGTGCATTAGCTTTTCGCTCTTCGCGCTCGCGTTCTGTGCCGTCATGACGGAGTCGACGAAGGGCGGCGCCTCGTACTCCGCGCTCGCCGGCGCGTTCTCGAAGCGCCTCAAGCTGCTAATCGATCTGTCGATGGTGGGCCGCAATCTTGGCATCATGCTAGTGCTCACCCGCTACTTTTGCGTGTACGCCGCGCGGGCGCTGCAGGCCTTTGGTGTGCCCGGGAGCACCGCCGTGCTGGAGCACCTGTGCCTCCTCTTCTTTGTGCTGCTCGTCGGGTACTACAGCATGAAGACCAGCCTGGCGTCGCTCGCGTTCATGCAGAAGATAAGCTTCGCGGGTGTGCTGCTGTACATCGTGCTGCTGTGCTATTACGCGCTTGCTGTTGGTGCCGCGCCGAAGCCCATGGTCGCTTTTGGCACTGTGCGCTCGTCGTATGTGATCAAGTTTGTCTTTGCGATGCACTGCCAGTACGGCTTCCTCAGCATCTTCAACGAAATGGCCGACCAGGGCCTGCAGAACGCGCTGGGCCTTCTGGTCGGCACGTCGATGGCCATCGCGTTTATCTACGGGTTCACCGGCTTCCTCGGCGGCTACGTGTTCGGCAGCCTGCTTGGCGACAAGCAGATTCTCGAGATCCTTATGGACAAGGCGCACCCGTGCATGCAGCGGCTCGCACTGCTCACGTTCGACAAAAAGAACCTGCTGCCGCTGCTGCCGTGCGTGTGCTTCCTGTTCATCTGGTTCAACTTTGTGATTATGGCGCTGTTCCCGATGTTCAAGGTCATCGAGGAGCGCGCCAGCTTCTGCAGCAGGAGCTCCGCACGGACGTTCGCGGTGCTCGCGGCCGTGGCCTACCTCGTGGGCGGCACGCTGATACCGGGCCTCCCGCTCAACAAGCTGCTGAGCTTCTGCTCGGCCGCGTTCACCAACCCTCTGAGCTTCCTCTATCCCGCTGTCTTCTTCCTGCTGGTGTCCACCAAGGTGTGGTATATGAACGCCTTTGCTGTTTTCTTGATATGCGCGAGTCTCTATCTGATGTTCAGCGTTTTCTACGAGATGGTGGTGTATTAGCTGATAGTAGCCGATGTGATAGTGTCAAGCTCAGGCCATTGAAGGACTCAATAAATAGAATGACTCAGTTTGTTTTAAACCCCGGGAGTTGTATTAGTTCCCGGCATTTTCTTGCGTTGCCGTCCTCAGCGCACCATTTCCCACTAGGTAGAAATCGATAAGAAATAGAGAGCGTGAGAAGGGCGGCACCGAGCAAGCCCTTCACTTTTACGAACACACTAGCAGCCGCTTGCAGCACTTAGGCGCCGCAGAAGCAAAACAGACGGCGCGAGAACTTTATTGGCTGCTGGCGCCAAATCGGCCGCCCCTTTGTGTCACAGGCTCCCCCTGTCGGACCGGGCGAGGATGTGCTTCTGGCTGGTGATGAACGCGTTGATCTTCTTGTACTGCTCGGCGAACGCCTGCACGTTCGTGCTGAGCCGCTCCATGCCCGCGGCGAGGCGCTCAAGCGCCGCTGAAATATTCTCTCCGTCGGGACCCATAAAAGGGATGGGCTTCGGCAACAGCATAAGAAGCAGCGCGGTCCCGGAGTGGCGGGATTTCTATGTGGACTACGACAAGCTGCGGGCGATGCTGCGGAGCAGGGAGTTCAAGACGGTGCTGGTGAACGAGCTCGCGCGCGTCAATAATTTTTATTTTCTGCTGGAGAAAAAAGCAGTTGACGAGAAGAACAAGATCTTCGACGACGCGGGCACCGAGATGCCGGGCAGCGCGCTCGAGGAGTTGCGGGCGCACACCGAGGACACGGACGGGGAGTCGCGCCATGCGCCGCGCGGCGGCGCGGCGCGCCGGCCCCTGGCGGCCGAGCACGGGCACGGGCACAGCGAGAACGAGCACGGCGCGTCGCGCAGCCTCGAGAGCGAGAACGAGGACCTGTCGTCCTGCGAGTTTTCGCAGAACATGCGGCGGAAGAAGAGCCAGATTGACTTTGGGCTGAAGCGCTTCATGGACATGCCGAGCGGGATCTCGCGGCGGCGGAAGGAGAAGAACATCACGGAGTTCCTGCACAGCCTGATTAAGATCGCGGCGTACCGCGACCTGAACGCGTCTGCGCTGCTCAAGCTCGCGCGCAAGTACGCCGACCAGCGCGGCGGCGCGTCGTTCTACGAGGATTTCTCCAAGAAGCTCAAGTCGGCGTATTTCTACAAGTCGACGCGCATCGAGCAGATCCGCGTGGCGACGAAGCGGCTCTACCGGCGGATTTTTGCGAAGAACCAACCGGAGAAGGCGAAGATGGTGTTCCACCGCATCCGCAAGGGTCTCAAGTCCTCCGACTGGGCGTTCATCGCGTCCGGCGGCATGATCGGGATCAGTGTCACCCTTGCGATCGTGTACCGCGAGCTGCTGGGCAACCGCCACATGTTCTGGGCGATCTTCAATATATTCATCGGGTTCATCCTCTTTGGCTTCTGCCTGAAAATATTCAAGAGCCGGCAGATCAACTACAAGTTCATCTTCAACTTTGATATCTGCTCGTCGATGAACAACTCGCTGTATTTGCTGGCCGTGTCGGTGATGCTCTGTATCTACGTGCTTCTGTTCCTGACGCTGGACTACCTGGCGCACACGTACCCGGGCACGGTGAAGGCGCTGCGCAAGCCCGTCGAGTTTGCCACCGCCGCGGCCTACTTTGCCCTCTTTGCGTGCCCCTTCGATGTGCTGTTCTACAACTCGCGGATCTACCTGCTGGGTGTCTACGCGCACGTTCTGCTGAGCCCGCTCACCACGATTCGCTTCCGCCATTTCTACTTCACCGATGTCGCGCAGAGCTTCTTCTACTCCTACAAGGGGATCTTCAACGCGTGCGGAGTCGAGAACAGGGCGGTGCTCTTCTGCGTGGCGGTGCTCTGGCCGTTCCTGCGCATCCTGCAGTGCGCCAAGCGTTACGCCACGTCCAAGCTGGCCTTCCCGCACATCCTAAACTGCACCAAGTTTGCGCTCGGCATCATCTTCACCATTTCCAAAATGGCCGAGCACTACGACCGCAACTTCCGCGACTACTCGGTCTTCTTTGGGCTGCTGAACTTCCTTGCCGGCTTCTTCTGGGACCTGCTCGTGGACTGGCATCTGCTGCGCAGCCGTTATCTGTACCCGAAGGCGGTCTATGCGGGAATCATCGCCTTTTCGCTCGTTGCGCGCATCCTCTGGGTCATGCGCTATCTGCAGAAGGGCGACTACCCGCTGATGGAGGCGCAGGTGGAGATCGTGCGCCGCTTCCTCTGGACGCTCGTTCGCGTGGAGGTCGAGCACCTCAACAACTGCGATGCGCTGCGCACCAAGTCCGTGATCAACCTGACCGCGGGCGAGCTCTTCTACAAGCGCGACCAGGAGGAGGCGTTCCACGGGCAGTCGGAGACCGAGGCTGAGACCGAGACGGGCATGGAGACGGAGGACGAGACCGCCGACGAGGGCAAGTTTATGCGCAGGGCCGATCCGGAGACCGACGATGAGACGGAGGACGAGGAGCGCTTTGTGCGCCGCCCCGACCCTGGGACGGAGTCCGACACGTACGAGTCTAACGGCGGAGAGAGCTGCGATGATGCATTATAGAAATAACTATTAATAAACTAGTAATTGCTGTTATACTATTTTTAAAGTACTACTTGTATTAGATGTTGGATTTTGTGCTACTGATGATATTGTTACTAGAGTTATTCTACACACTATTTAAATAAATTTACTATCTCGGCAACTTCTCCCTATGTCTAGTTGTGCTCTTCAGTGCTTTATAAAAATTTATAACACCTGGAAGATCCTAATGCCCTTTGATAATATTTGTGTGTTTCCAAGGCCCATGCCAGGCTACGCTGGACAGGTAGGGCAGCTGATGCAGAGGCACGCGCTGGACGGCTTTCTGACGTACGTCGCAGACTGCCACATCAGCGAGTACGTCGGCCCGGAGGACCAGCGCCTTAAGCAGCTGACCGGGTTCACAGGCTCCAACGGCGTGGGCATCACCTGCAAAGAAAGTGCCCTGATCACCGACTCGCGGTACTTCATACAGGCAGCGAAGGAGTCGAGCTATCCGCTGGTCCACGACACCGTCTCGGAGCTTCTGGTGAAGCGCGGCCTCAAGCGGGTCGGCCTCGATACGCGGACCATCAGCTCTACGGGCTTCCGCGCGCTCCAGAAGGCAGTGGGCGAGCACAGCATTGACCTTGTGGGCGTTACTGAGATCGAGTGCCCTGCGCGCGCGACCAGCCAGCTCATCGATCTTGAGAGCATCGTTCTTTCTGATTTTGTCGATGACTCTCTTCAAATAAATGGAAAGGCCTACGGCCCGAAGGCCCGGGAATACCTGGGCTCCATCGGCTTTACAGATCTGAAGCACGGTGTGACGGGCTCGTCTTATAAGGACAAGCTCAGGACCGTTAGAGAGATTGCAGGTGATGGCGCATGCCTGTTCACCGAGCTAGACACCATCGCATGGCTGCTGAACCTCAGGGCCTCGGATATCGAGTACAACCCGGTCTTCTACTCTTACATGATAGTTACCAGCGATGATGCACAGCTGTTTACTAACCACAGCGTTGACAGGGAGGGCGTGACCGTGCAGCCGTACACCGCATTCGAGTCTGCGCTGAACAGTATCAAGAGCAGGAAGGTTCTCGTTTCCGGTGACTGCAACCAATTCATATTTGCGCAGCTCGAGAACGCGGAGGTAACCGATGCCATCCGGCGGCTGCAGGCGACCAAGAACCAGACGGAGCTGGCAGGAATGGCGCTTTCGTACTTCTTCGATGGCATTGCGCTTACGAACCTGTTCGGCTGGATGGCAAAGAACGAGCGGTACACCGAAGAGGACGTGGCCAACAAGCTGCACGAGTATAAAATGGCGTTCAAGGGGTATGTCGGCCCTTCGTTCGAGACCATCTCATCGACTGACACGAACAGCGCGATCGTGCACCACAGCAGCTCCGACAGGCCGGTGGATAAGTCGCGTGTCTTCCTGCTCGATTCCGGCTCTCACTATTTCTTCGGGACCACCGATACCACGCGTACGGTGCACATGCCTGGGTGGGAGAGCGGTGCGCCGGCTGATTACATCAGCAGCATCGTGCACGACAATACGCTCGTATTCAGGGGCCATTTTGGTGCGATGATTAAAAAGTATGAGCTGGGCTCGAGCTACACGGACATGGATGCACTGGCGCGGAGCTTCCTCAAGGAGGAAAAGAAGGACTTCGGGCATGCCACCGGCCACGGGGTGGGCCACTTTCTGTGCGTGCACGAGGATCCGCCCTGCCTCGCCCCCGCGTGGGACAGAGCTAAGCTTGCGGACGCCCAGGTATTTTCCATCGAGCCTGGCTACTACCTGGAGGGCGAGTACGGAATCAGAATCGAGAATCTCGTATTTTCCAGGGCGAGAGGGGACAGCGTGGATCTTGTTAACATCACGATGGTGCCGTACCAGCTTTCGCTCCTGGACCAGAAGCTGCTGAGCGATGATGAACGACGCGAGCTGAACATTTTCAGCAAGAAGTGCAGATGGCTCCTCGAGGACTTTGTTACGCCTGACGGGCTCGAGTATCTGCTCGAAAATACCAGGGAGATTTAATAAATGCGGTTCTTGGCTGTGCTATTTCCACGATTTATAATGCAAAATCTTTTTATGCGATGGCCTGCGACCGCGGAGCAAGAGGCACATACAAGATTGTGCAGATTCTGGACATTGCGGAGTCGCTGGCATCGCAGATCGAGAAGGAGTCTGCGAACAACCACGACAGCATCTTCAAGGCCGCTGTGGAGCAGGATGGAGCGCATTCGGTGCTGTATTTTGCGGGGCCGCTCACGTTCGGCCCAGGGAGTACCGTAGAGCTGCTCCATAAGCTGGCGGCGCCTATTCTGTTCCCTGGTGACTACAAGGTGGTGCAAAGCGTGCCCTACTCGCATAATCACGCACTGGTAGCGAAGCTGCTAGAAGAGAACCGCAAGAGTAAGCTGTGACGTAAATGATATGTGGCTAGATAGTAAACATGTCTGCTTTAATTACACTTTCAGGTTAACAGCCATGCTATTCGCAATAAATTTTTATAACCAGCTGTAAAAGCACAAACTAGCACTCTGTCTACTTAAGGAAAGGATAGTTTTCATTTAAAGTAAGTAAAAAGCGACCATTTAATTCTCGGGGCGCATCGCCGGGAAGAGCAGCACATCGCGGATGTTCGCAGCATTCGTCATGTACATGACAAGTCTGTCGATGCCGATACCGCAACCGCCGGTCGGCGGCAGGCCGTACTCGAGCGCCTGGCAGAAATCCTCGTCGGTGGGCATCGCCTCCTCGTCGCCGGCCTGCGCGTCGGCAGACTGCATTCTGAAGCGCTGGCGCTGCACCTCCGGGATGTTCAGCTCCGTGTAGGCGTTGCAGAGCTCCTTGCCGTTGACAAACAGCTCGAAGCGCTCGGTGAGCCCGGGCCGGTCCCTGTCGTCCTTGGCGAGCGGCGAGGTGACCGTGGGGAAGCCGGTGACAAAGGTCGGGTTGACGCACTGCGGCTCGATGTACTCGCCGATGAAGAGATCGATAATGCGGTTCAGCGTGACAGGCGCAGAGATGGACAGGCCGCGCTCCTTCGCGCAGCGCACCAGCAGATCGAGCGACTCGGGCTTGGCGATGCTCTCGCCGGTCAGCTCGAGACCGAGCACGCGGTTGAGCTCCGTGAGAATGTCGAACTTCTGGAACGGCGCAGAGAAATCGAGCTCGATAACATTCTTGGTGTCGCTGCCCCTCTTTGCGATCTCGTAGCTGAAGCGCGTGGAGCCCTTCATCTCCACGGCCAGGCCGCTCAGCAGCTGCTCCACGTGCTGCATCATGACATGGTGGTCAGCGTACGCCTCGTAGAACTCTACGCTGGTGAACTCCGGGTTGTGCGTAAGATCGATGCCCTCGTTGCGGAACTGCTTGCCCAGCTCGAACACTCTGTCGAGCCCGCCAATCACGAGCTTCTTCAGGTACAGCTCGGGGGCCACGCGCATAAACAGATCCATCTTGAGCTCGTTGTGGTGCGTCTTGAACGGCTTGGCCGCCGCACCGCCGTGTATCGCGTTCATCATCGGCGTCTCCACCTCGATGAAGCCGCGGCCGCCCAGGTAGTTGCGCACGTACTGGATCACGCGCGCGCGGTCGACAAAGCGCTGCTTGGACTCCTTGTTGACAAGCAGGTCGATGTGCCGCTTCCGGTAGATCGTCTCGGCGTTCGTAAGCCCGGTCTTGGAAGACGGAATGACATGCAGACAGGGGGAGAGCAGAACGAGCTCCTCAACAAAGACAGAGGGCTCGCCGCTCCGCGAGCAGCCCGCGCACCCAGCGAAGCCGATAATATCGCCGCGACGCAGCAGCTCGGCGGTCCGGTAGATCTGCTCGTCGCCCTTGTTCAGGATGAGCTGCAGCTCCACACCGTCGGACTCGATCGTGAAGAAGAAAAGCTTGCCGTGGCCGCGGATGGTGACGACACGGCCCGCAGACTGCATGCGCTCGCTGCCGCAGCTGTCCTTCTCGTACTTGGACGCGGCCTCCCGCGCCTCGCGCACGCTGTTGCGCACCTCGTACCTGTGCGGGTAGAGGTTGATCCCCTGGCGCGCGGCCTCGGCCAGCTGCTCCTTGCGCTGCGTGAAGAACTCCTCCTCGTTAAGCTCTTTGGTCGCCTTGGCCATCTGGGTAAATTTTTTCACTGGTATTCGTTTGTGGCGCAAACGGCATTAGCGGTATCGCGGGAAGCGGGTGCATTCGATCGAGGGGTATACAGCTGCTGCGGTGCTCCTAATAGATATGTGGCACTATCTGGGAGAGCGCATTGGTAGATTCTCGTATTCTCGGCGGTTTAGTTGAACTACTTCGCTGGGAAAATGCTCCAGTGACCTACTATGCAGGAAGTACATACTGTGCATGACAGTGTTGCTATATTTAATCTTGTCTTATGTGCTCATCGGGCTATTCTCTATATTTTAAAGGCGCTAGATCAACTAGTAAGGTAAAGAGAAATTTTTTAAAGGTCGAATGCCCCGCATGGTGTTCGCTAAGCTGCTCGCACACGCAGGTTGTGCTATACTGCTGTGCAAATATGCCTGCGCAACGAAGTGCAACGGAGCCAGTGTACCAGAGTCCGCAGATGCTGGCTCGGAGCGCACCTCAACTGGCAAGTACAGCACAAGCACCATTCCAAGCCAGTGGATCCAATTTATCTTCGATCCCCTATATGATAAATGCAGGAGGTTGGACGAGAAACGGACCGACGAAACCAGGCTCACTTCTTTTGCGTACAACGGGAAGCTCGATAGCGCGGACAGGCAGCAAAAGCTGCAGTTCGTTTTGCTGTTCGTGTTCAGCAGCAGCAACCCGCTCGAGCAGTTCACGGAGCTGCTAAAGGAGATGCCATACGGTGTCATGGAGCGCCTCTACGACGAGCTAACCTCGTTCCACTACACCGGTAGCCTGGCGGCCTATCTGCTGAAGAACTTCGAAATGGGCCATGCTGCAGAGAACGCCCTGTTCAAGAAAGGAGATGAGTGCCGCAGGGATCTAGAAAGGCTCGTGCTCGCGGAGATAAGGCCTCCCACTTGCGTCATGGCGGTTGAGACCCTGATGGAGAGAGCGGACGTGAACGGGCCGCTGGATGCCTTTATGCTTCTGGACTGGCAGCTGTTCCAAGACCCAGACCCGAGCAAAAGCGGCTTTGCCAACCATCTAATGAGCATCCTGTGCGCCGTCGTAGTAAGAGAGGTCATCATTCCCGGCAGCAGTCTGTATGAGAGAATTGAGAAGTACATCAAGCCGCTGATGCAGATGATGTTCGTTTATTATAGCAAGGATGCGAAGGCCGTGCTGCGCTGCAAATGGGCGATGATCACCTGCGCGAGCTCTATCGAAGATGATGCAATTTTTAGAATGTTCAGCTGGAGAGAGTATAAGAAGGATCCCAAGCCGACAGCGGCCGAATTTTTTGAGCATACTGCAATTGGCATCGATCACAGCCTTTATTTTGTCATCAATTTTATCCACCACTGCTTCAGAAGGGAAGTCCGGAACTACGCTCTGCCCGCTGATGTGAACGATGAGCTCGCCAACTACTTCATCGAAGATGTTCCCGACACCGATAAACCGACGCGACTCGAGCTGTTCATCAGAGACCGCGCATTATTGCCAAAGCTGAACTGCGAAACGCTTTACCGGATACTGGAGGTGTATTATGAGAACATTGCGGACGTGTATGACGGGCACATTATGGAGGAGTATGACGAGAACAATGATACATACAGAAAAAGAGTAGACATTTTGTCCAAGTTTCTCGAGTCCATATCCTTCATCAAACTCGCATTTATGGAAAAACTAGCGAGGGAAAAGAAAAATGAGCTGCTAGAGGAATTTATCTATGCAGTAAAGCAGTCATGTGTGGCTCAAAAATCCTAATAAAAGAACTATTTCTTTATATGACTGAATACTTCTTTGATTTTTGGGCGGAGAGCAGGCCTCATGATCGAGTTCAATAGAGAGTGTAAACTTCATCTTGGCTTTCTTCAACAAATGGCAAATACCTCATTCTTATCCTAATTAAAAAATGGCTACCGTTTGGATAGCTAGCGACGACGAAATTTATTTGCTTTGCGCAGCCATTCTCGAGCATTCAGTCGGCGGCTACCAAGCTGGATTAGGCCCATAATGCGCGCTCATTGGCCTACTCCTTTATGGGCCCCTTTAGATGTCCGCTCGCTCACCGATATTAAAACGGGCAGAAAATATTCAGAAATCAACTGCCCCTCATGGTGTTCGCTAAGCTGTTTGACCACGCAGCTTGTGCCATACTGCTATGCAAATATGCCCGTGCGACCGAGCCAGATAGCGCCGAAGTCCCGATGTCTGCGGATGATGGCCCACAATGCGCTCTAAAGGACGATAACAGCAAGCGTGATGTTTTAAATCACTGGATTCGGGATCTTTTCAACTCCCTATATGATACATGCCGGGCGTTGGTCACATCCCGGCCCGGCGGGCCTAGGCTCGTTTCTTCGGCGGATAATGAGAAGCTCGACCGCGCCAACAGGGTGCAAAAGATGCAGTTCGTTTTACTGTTCGTGTTCAGCAGCAGCAACCCGCTCGATCAGTTCAGGGAGCTGCTTCCAGAGATGTCGTACGGCGCCATGGAGAAGCTCTACGAGGAGCTAACTTCGTCTCGTCTTGCTGCTAGATTGCTGTCTTATCTGCGGAAGAACTTCAAAATGGGGTTTGCTGCCGCGAACTCCTTGTGTCAAATAGGAGTCAGATGCCGCAGGAATCTAGAAAAGATTTTGCTCACAGAAATAAGGCCTTCAACCAGCACCCCTGCGATAGAAACCTTGAGGGCGAAAGCAGACGTGAACAGGCCAGTGGACGCCTTCATGATTCTGGACTGGCATATGCGCCAGGATGCGGATCCGGTCAAAGGCAACTTCGCCGGCCATTTAGCAGGCGTTTTGCAGTACCTGCTGACGAGCGAGGATACCATCGGGGATAGTCTGGCTGACAGAATCGAAAAGTACATCAAGCCAATGATGGGAAAGATGCTCGAGTATCATAATGAGAGTGAGGATGATGTAATGCGTTGCAAATGGCTGATGATCACCTGCGCGAGCACTATCGAAGACGATGCAATTTTCAAAATGTTCAGCTGGTCAAAATTCAGGGAGGACCCTAAGCCGACAGCAGCCGAGTTTCTGGGGCACGCTGCAATTGGTGCCGACCGCAGCCTTCATTTTGTCATCAATTACATCCACCACTGCTTTAGAAGAGATAAAAGGGATTTTCCCATGCCTTCCGATGTGGACGATGAGCTCGCCAACTACTTTATAGAAGATGCGCCCACAATAGAAGCCCCCGACTCCGATGAGCAGACGAGGCTCGAGCTGATCACGCAGGATCCAGCGTTATTATCAAAACTGAACTCTAAAACGCTTTACCGGATAATGGAAGTGTACTGCGAGAACACCATGGACGTATACTATGAAAACATCAAGGAAGTATACGAGGAGAATATTGCTCTGTACAGAAAAAGGATAAACATTCTGGCAGAGTTTTTGAACGCTATTTTCGGATGTCCTGTAAAATTTAGGTACATGGAGTCTTTAGCGAGGGAAAAGAAGGATGTTTTCCTATTGAACTATATTTATGAGGTTAAACAGCGATATTCGCCGCAACAATTTGAAGAAATCGTTCAATAAATATTCCATCTTGTGACTGAATGCACCTTTATATTCAGATAGACAACGGGCCTCAGTTGGCTGGTAGTATAAGTTGCTCGCTATATATACGCAGTGTGGCTATTTTTTAGTATCTCAGTCACGGCAATACCACACAGTTGAGATTTGAGCTTGTACTTGTCGACCCGTCCTTCTGTTTACATTTTGTGGCGGCTTGCTGGCTCGACTATAAAACAGGTACCAAAATTTTTACCATGCCCGTTCGCAAGATAGTGGCAAAGCTGACCGCATTCATTATCTCGACTCTATTGCTGTGCTGCCTTATAACTGCAACTAGGCAAGGTGATGCCCGAGAGCCAACAGTCGCTCGGGCCGACTCAATGCCTCGCGAGACGTCCAACCCACAGCCTTATAACCCCTGGGCGCATTCGGTGATCCGTCTCTATGATGCCTTGTATTCGCACTGTGAGGCAGTAAACGCAAAACGCCCAGCGGAATGCAGGGTGCATGCTTCAGAGGACAAAGCGCAGGACCCGGCGATCTATCGCAGGCAGAAGCAGTATTTTATCTTGCTGGTCGTGCTCCTGAGCGAGGACCCCTTGGGATTCCTGGAACAACTGATTCCGTTGATGTCGTATGGATGCCTCGACCTCATGCATAAGGAGGTCAGTCCGGACTTCAATGTTAGGCTTGTATCAAAAATGCTAACGGGCTGGAGGGTAAGCGAGAGCGCGGAGTATCGGATCAGAGGTGTATTCGACCACTACCTGCTGCTGATCAGAATGCGTCTGGGCGTTGAGATCGCCGCCGTAGTGAGCATGCCCGTGCAGCATGCTCTAAAGAGAGGGGCCATTTTGAGCGAGCCCGTCGAGGTATTTCAGGTTCTGGCTCTACGAATGGGCGGTTTGAGCGTCACGTCGAACAATGACCTGCCTCTTATCATAAGCGCTGTGCTGGAAAGCACCGACTTGAAGGAGACGAGCATGCGCGGCAAAATCGACAATTTTATCAGACCGCTGATGCGGCATATTCTAAACCACTGCGACGGCAATAAGCGAGACATCCTATATTGCAAATACCTGATGATGTACTGCACGACTAGGGTTTCAGATTGCGCAGTTTTCCGGATGTACAGCTGGGACGAATTCAGAAGAAGCCCCACGCCCAATATTGCAATGTTTATAGAGAGTGCTGCTAAAAATGGTATAAAACCGTATTACATAATTAATCTCCTCCACACTTACTATATCAAAAGGGAATCGCGTGTTCACTATATCAAAAAGGAATCGCGCGTGCCCGAGAGCGAGATCTGTGCTCTCAGCAAATATTACTGGATAATCCTAGACTCTGCCACAAAACAGAGCAATTACGGCGATGATCCTATCCACGAGGATCTAATAGAGCGTCTGCCAGCTAATACTGCCTACCAGCTGGTCTGCTCGTATTATAAAATTGCGATGACTGATTTCACCGCGTTTGCAGAAAAGAAAATGAAAATATTTGCATTGCTGAGCTTATTCAGGCCAAATATACTCGCTAAAGTTTCAAACCTTGTCCATAATAAGTGCCCTGGCCCTCTGTTGCAGTCATGTATAAAACTCGAATGGACAAGGCGCGCAACCAGCTCCCTGGCAGCGAGAGATGAGCGCGTTTGCGAGCCTGGGCCTAGCAGAAAAAGGAGGATTTCCTCAGAAGAGTAAAGTTATTTTATACCGTAGCCTATCTATTATATCTTTGTAAAGGCCCAGTCTATTTAGATATCGCTCATGATTCAGCAGACTACATTTTAGTATATTGTGAGGGAGTTTGTGCCTCCACTGCCCTTTTTATAAAGCAACCACACACGCTCATAGCTTTACAAGCCTCGCAGCGGTGCCGCACAGCATTATTATTACCCGCCGCGCCGCCATCTAGATTAACGCTTTTAGAACAGGATGATCCCAACGGCTCGCTTGCACGAAAGCATCCTTGTGCCCAAGCCCATGTACTTCAGCACCCTGGCGCCGGCAATGGAGAATGTAAACAGCTACAAGGTGTACGCCCTGGCGCTTGTAGATGCGAAGGTAAAGCCGAATACGTATCGGGTGCGCTACGAGGCGAATACCGCTGTCATCTGCACCGATCGCGCCCTGGCCGTCGGCGCCTGGATTCGCTTCTGCGGCGTTGTCGACAAAGGCGTCATAGCGTGCGAGTATGTTGAGGCCTTGGACAACGTCGACACCAACCTACTGGTCAGGTGCATACAGAAGCTGGGTGCCTAGGCTGCATTCGGCTTCTCGGCTTTGGGCCACCCTTGCCTCAAATTATTTCAGCGCGGACTGTCCCAGATGAGAGTGGTGGTGCAGCGCGTGGCGAGCGCCTCGGTCGTTCACGAGGGCGCGGAAATAGCGGCCATCGGAAAGGGCCTCGTCTTGTACATAGGCGTCTCCAAGGGCGAAGAGCCGGGTGCTGCCGAGTGGCTCATCCAGAAAATCCGCGGCACGAAAGAGGCCGGCGACGAGGTGCTGTGCCTCAGCCAGTTCACGCTTTTTGCTGCGTTCAAGGGGCCAAAGCCGTCGTTCCACAGGGCAGAGAGCCCGGAGACGGCGCGGGCGCAGTTTTACAGCATTGTCGAAGCGGTCCGCGGCGCATTCGAGTGCAAGGTCGCAAATGGTATTTTTGGCACAAAGCTCGAGATTAAGTTCAGCGGCAGCAGCATCCAGCCGCTTGTGCTCGAGCGGTAGGCCTGGGTGTTGTTGCTGTGTGCGTTGGCTCCAAGCGTTAGTGCGACGGGCTGTGCTCATCTCAGTTTTAAATTATGAGCAGCTAAATAAACCTCGTATATTCAAGCATCTGCATATTCATATTCATTTCTGTCCGCAATTGAGCTGCTACACCATGCTGCGAGGTTTATTGACCGGTCGCAGGTAGCTGAAAATTCCCCTTTTTCCCATTGGACCGCGGGGCGCGATTAAAATTTGACGGGACCGCCGCGCCCCTTTATGGCCAGATATGTCCACGAGAGAGACACGCTTGGCCGCAAGCTCACGTCTCTCGTTATTCTTCTCATGCTCGTCTGCACCGCCTTCTGGTTCATCCTGTGCGACGTGTCGCTCGCGCTGCGGATCCTCTGGCTGATCACGATGCCGATGCTGCTGCTTTCCTTCATCCAGCTTACGCTCTCGGACCCGGGCCGCATGCCGAAGCGGGAGTTCGGCGACGAGCGCGCCGGCGGCATGCTGCGCCTCTCCGACGGCACTGTCGTGCACACCAACTCCGAGCTGCTGCTGCGCGACGTCATGATGAACGTTGACGGCGTCGACACCATGAGCAGGCGCTTCATGTGCACGTGCTGCCGGATGTTCAAGACCTACCGGACCGCGCACTGCTCCTTCTGCGACGCCTGCGTGCTGGAGAAGGACCACCACTGCTTCTGGCTCTCCAACTGCGTCGGCCGGAACAACCTGCGCTGCTTCATCATTTTTCTGCTGAGCATCGGCGGCATGTGGTGCCTGACCGCGCACGCCTTCACCATGCTGTTCAGGCGCCATCACTTTTCCATCTACGTTGGGATCGGCCTGTACTCGATGGGCTGCGCCATCTGGCTGTTCTTTCTCTACTACATGTTCCTCGTCTCCCGCGGCATCACATCGCGGGAGTACCTGAGCGGATGCCACCACAAGGGCTTCATCGGTCTCTCACGGATGGTGCGCGCCTGCCTCACATTCCGGCCGCCGCTCACGTGCACGAATGCTTTTGTAGTTTAGTCCGGCGCTAATTGCTGTAGAGGTGCTGTTTGCTATAGAGATGCTATTCAGTATAGATGCTGCTGGCATGGCATATGCGCACCACATAATAAAGAGTTTAATATATCTTTTAAGGCCTGTAGCAGTTTATCACGCAAATTTTTATTTTTCCCGTATCATTAATTTTAACTCAAAAATCCAGGATCATGGTGCACGGCCCATCGTTGATGAACTCAATGTGATCGCCGTCTTTGTATACTTCAGGGTGAAAACCTGCCCTGCCCATAGCATCAGCTAGACCGTCCACGCTATAGCCGCTGCTGCTTGTAACGATTACTCGCCCTGCTGTCTGGCTGACATTTTCCGTCCAGCCGTTCCACAGCCTCAGCGAAGCGATTTTAGTGGCTGCTTTATTCAGCACGGCATCGGTCTCTGCTCCTGATAGCGTGGCGTACAGGATAATACCAGGTCCTGACTGCGCCTTCCCACCGTGCTCTGGCGCAAACTGCGCATCTGCGAACCTCTGGATGACTATCTGCATGGGCGAGCTGCTACACCATATGATGTGCCAAATTTTGCGTATGCTTTTCGCAAAGGCTCAACTATTCACGCAAGTTTTTACATATAGAAGGTTGCGACATAATAAAATGCGATCAACGATCAGTAGAGTTCCCATACAGAAATGCTTTAGCTGCTTACCGCCATCCACTTTCTAGCAAACATTTATTCAAAGCATTCCCAAGCCGGCAGCCCGTCAGAAGTGCCCCAGCAGTATGTCGATGGAGCGCTGCTTGTCCTGGTCGCTGAATGTATTCTTGATCATCCGATTGGCAGAGATGATCAGGTCGTTGACGCGCCCCATCATCGAGAGCTTCCCCTTCGTGGCCAGGTCGGCCTTGAGCGCGTCCGAGCCTGTGTACAGCTTGCTCAGCGCGTTGCCGTTGTTCTTCCACATCTGGTTGATCGCACCGAAGTTGTAGGGGAGGAAGTAGCCGAAGATCAGCGACTGGACGAGGTTGGTCCTGTCCAGGCAGTCGAGGCAGTTCACGCGGAAGGTCACCGGCCGGTCGCGCCCGGGCAGCACCGCCAGCCCGGGCTCGGCCGCGGGGTGCACGCCTGTGATCTCCTCCAGCTTGTACTTTTTAATCTTGGCGAACAGCAGCTCCTTGAGCTGCTCGAAGTCGCCCGTGTGTTTGTTCACGTCGATGTGGACGTACTCGCGCTCCTTGCGGTGGCACACGTCGCGGTACAGCTGGCTGAGGATGCGCTCGTATTTGCGGCTCCCGAGCAGATCGACCACGACCACCCGCCCGTACTTGCGCTCGAGCTCCTCGAAGTGCAGCCCGAACGCCTTGGCCGCGTCCCTGTCCGCGCCGTCTATCTGCAGCTTCTGCGGGCGCAGCGGGTCGTCCTGCGTCCAGAAGAGCGGCACGGACCCGCGTATTATCACGAACTCCTCGTCGGCCAGCTCGGAGGCCACGCGGAAGCGTGTCTCGACGAGGAAGGAGGCGTTGCCCGACTCGTCCACGCCGCGGCTGAGGAAGCGCGTGCCGATCTTGCGGTTGGAAATCAGCGACTGGATGGTCAGCCGGTACGTGCTGCCGTCCTGGCACACCCTGGACTCCAAGTACCCGCAGAACATGCTGGCGGCTACGTAGTTTGGGTGGGCGGGCGATGAGTGCTTCACCACGATAGTCTCGCTCAGGACGGAGGCGCTGCTCGATGAGACGGGGCTCTGCGGCGCCTCCGCGCGGCACGAGGACTTGATCAGGGCATCGAGCTTGGTTTTCTTTGGGCCTACGGCGCTTTTCCTGAGCGAGGGCGTCTTTAGAGAGGAGTAGCTGCCGCGGGAAAAGCAGTGGCGCTCTGGGGGAGCAGATGCGTCAGGCGCAGCGGCGAGCAGATGGAACGCCGAGCTGCAGTAGGAGTTGAACACCTTGATCAGGTGGTTGTTCCACGAGAACTCGTCGTCGAGCGGGTCGAAGCAGTAGTAAAAGTGGTTGTTTTCGATGAGCTCTTTGATGCCGTCGGCGGAGGGATTCGGGTCCGCGCCGCTGAGCGTGACGTACTCCACGCCCAGGATCCTGTACGCGCTGCCGCCCTTCGTTTCGCCGGCCAGCTCGGCGTCGGTCACAAAGAACAGATAGCTGCCCTCCACGGTCTCGAGAATGCCGAGCACGGCGTGCAGAGGGTACGTAGCTGCGTCCGCGTCGTGCACTCCCGCAGCCGATGCCGATGAGCTGTGGAAAACCGACACCGTGCCGCTCGGCGTGTCGTAGCGCACGCCCCGTGTCTGTCTGGAGTAGTGCAGCTGCCCCATTGGGGTGCCCGCGGCCCAAGGCGCATTTTGCACGGCAAATGAAAGGCCCCAGCCGTTCCAGGCTGCGGCGTTCAGAGACCCAGTTAGAACGGTGCAGTTAAAACAAACAGCAATAAATGGGCGCGCTGTATGGTGCGTATTCCGCTCAGCTACGCTGCTCCCCGTCTAATTCGTCCACCGCTGGAAATTCACTACCTGTTAAAATTGTGCGCGGGCACACGGCAACTGCGCCAGTGGTACGGTTATCAATATGCTTTCTCCGCTGGCCCATATTTATTTGAGGCAGTGTCATCATAACAAATATGAAACACGGCGATGAACTCGCGACAGGTGCAAATAAACATGAACGAGTCGGTACATCTCATTGTCCGCTTCCTGTTCATCGACATCAGCCTGCCCGTGCTCTCTGTCGCGCCCACGCCGCATGCTGCGTGCTCCTGCCTGGCCCGAGCCAGGGTGAAAAGCCACGTCGAATACCTGTCAGAGTACGGGGACGTGGTGCGGGATGCGGTCAGCGACCCGTCGGTGCTGGACATCTGCGTATACAGCGACAAGAACTACAGCGAGCGCCCATGGGTGGCCGACTTCGAATTTTTGGACTACACGGCTGGCGGACAAGAAGAAAAGACCTTGGAGAACAATCCAGACACCTCAGCGCAGGAGCACGCGGCACCTGCCGCCGTATACAGCTTTTATAAGCCGCAGAGTACAAATGAAAATAAGCCCGATTTAACCAGCTCCGATAACGGCGCAGGCGCTCCCTCGGCAACTCATTCTGGTAAAGATGCGGGCCCCCGCGGAGCGAGCCACTACGTCGCGCTTTCGCCTGCTAACAGCATTTTGTTCGCCATACTGCAGAAGTTCAGCCCCATAGAGTCTACGATCTCCTACCACTACACCGAGTTTGACTCGGTTCCGCTCTTCCTGCAAATTCTGCTCCACGTGCCGCTGATTCTGACTGGCCTGGTCATTTTCCTGGTGATTTTCACGCTCGACCCGGATTTTCAGGCATCCATGCTCAAAAAGGAGATCGATAAGCTGCCGGCGTTCCAGTACGCGGAGGACATGCAGCTGGCCGACTGCTCGGTCTGTCTGGACGGCTATGCCAGCGCGCAGGAGCTCCGGCGGCTGCGCTGCAACCACGTGTTCCACAAGGCCTGCATCGACTCGTGGCTGCTGCAGAACCCGAAGTGCCCGATATGCAGAGACGCGGTGGCCAGTGCGCCGACGTTCCCGCACTACAACGAATACATACACGTGTAGACGCAAATTGGCCGGGCAGCAGACGCCTCTGCTAGCCTGGCACAATCACGCCGAGCTGAAACACACTGCACTGTACAACCGCAAGATCAATAAATATTTAAAGTGTACAGCGCTTGATTTAGCCCCTGTACAGCACGACCTAGCGCTGAATTTACAGGACAAGTTCCTACCAATAGCGCATGTGCGCTACGATGCAACAGCTTCTTCTGAGCCGGCGCAGGGTACTCTGATACTATCAGCTGATTTAAATCAAAACCATCGGGGTTTGATATGTCTTGTTTGAGAATATAAACATGCTAAATAGCTTATTCGTAAGCGAGGCATGAAGCAGAAGGAAGAAAGAAGATGCATCAACTGCGAGGCGGTGGCGACCCCGCTGTGGCGGCGCTCGATGTGCGGCGAGTCGCTCTGCAACGCCTGCGGGCTGTACTACAAGAACCACCATGCGCACCGGCCGATACGGCGCTATTTGCCGGGGCTCGAAACCGCCACACAACCGTGCTTCCAGAGGGTAAACGGCCTGGGGACGCACAGCTCGCCGGGCCCACCCCGCGCACACATGGGCCAGCATGCACGTCTCGAGAAGCTGGCGACGGCTGCACTGATAGAGCTGCATAACAGGGGCGCACCGAGGTTCCCGCTCGGGCGGCCGAGCTTGGCCATGAGCAGCTTTTATGGCAAACCTGTGCAGCGCTGCGCGGCTAAGCAGCCCGAGGTATACGAGGATAACGGCACCGTACGGCAGCATAGCGAGGAAGGTCGCTATGAGCCGAAATGCATGCACACCAACACAAGGTAGACGATTAAAGTAGTTTTTATTACAAATGCGATATCATTTCTATACATGGGTAACAGTTTACCGGCAAGGTGTAGCCCGCATACAAACTGGTGCGATAAAGAAAATATTAATCCAGTGTGACTGCAGAGCATAATACGAAACACTGAGCGTCAAATTGTTTACCCTGTTTGGCATGCAAAACTAGCCCATTTACGTATTGGCCGCGTAAACAACATGCTGCTTCTCGGAATGATCGCGCAGGCGTTCGCGTATACAATCACCGGTGCGCCCAATGAGTGCTTCATCGTCACGCGGGACGGCTGCCCGTACAGCCAGCGGGCGCGCGTGTTCCTGCGCAGTAAAGGCATCAGCTTCAAGGACTACAACGTCGATGCAGAGGGTGCTGATATAAGGCCACTCCTGATAGCAAA
>JALRLY010000261.1:0-67318 GCA_023647555.1 Pancytospora philotis
TATTGGAAAAATTTGTTGTTGTAAATATGTCCGTCTAGCGCATCATACAAAATAAGAGATTCAAAAATAGTTTTCTTACCTACTAAAAGTATATAGTGAGTAATATATACTTACGATATGCATTGTGCAGTAGTTTATGCATGCTATTTTTCTCCCCTCTTCATTGGAACAGTTTTGTTACGCACTGTAGATACACAAAGGACCCAAGAGCGAGCGTGAATAGCCAGAATGATTAAACTATCATGTCGTTTTGAGAACTGAAATTTAATAGTTCATTTGGGAGATTGGTGTACGAATGCATAGGTAAAATTTGCATTTGTTATTTATATCGCGACATATTATACTCTTTAAGTAAATCATTACTGCAAATAGTATTCTGTGACACTTTTTTAGTATTGCTAGTTTAGATGCGCACGGCCGTGAACCGGTTTTTGATATGTCAAGCCAGAGGTGCAAGTTTATCGACCAGAGAGTGGCAGAAATAATATCACTATAAAGTGAATCGTACTCTCCTCAACTGCATTATGGCCATCTCTATGGCTGGAGATGCAACAGGCGGCTAGCTGTTATCCGTGGCAATTTCAGCCTGGGTGGAGCCGGTCTCGATGAGCATAGATGTCTTACCCAGCATGGCACCATTAGTAGCCATATGCGTAGGGCATTGTACGCATGGCTCCTTTATATTTTGTGGCAACAAATGCATACTCGAATACTTCCAAAAGTTGCGCAAGATGTTTGCAAAAACCGCGTCTAAGCATAATATGTCTGAAGAAAAAGGTCCACCGTAGATATTCAGCTACCTGTAAGCCTTATCCCTATTGGGGCCAGAGGCCGGCGACCCACCGAACTAGAGAAAGAGTATTCGGTCGTAAGAGAGGTTATTTATTGAATGAGTTCTTCAGAGAAGGAGGCTCCAACAATCCCATCCACCAAGCGACCAGAAGAGCTCACATAGCATTTTAACTTGATACAATCATTGCATCATGATTTGCTAAGGATCAAAGTGATTATAAATATCATATGTAGCTTATTTAAGTGCTGAAAAATGCTCACACATGTTTTTGATGCACTTCTTGACATGCATCTTAGTGTCCCTCGCTATTACATTTTATTCCGATGGGCACGCAGCTATCAAAGAGCAAAACTTCATACAGGCAGAACCACTGTTCATGTCGCGCGAGTATGCACTGGAACGAGCTTATCGCAAGCTTAAACTCGAGACGTCCGTCGACGATAGCAAGATCATTGAGGATATGCTCTACCACTGTTATTACAAGGGCCAGCCGGTGATTGCAGAGCATGCTCGGACTAACAGCACGCATGCGATACTGCGGCAAGCTTGCAAACTCGATTCCTTCGAGCATACGACGGTGCGTAAAACGCGTTCCAGGCGCCATAAGAAGGCATACGAGCATGCAACGCGCGAGGCACGGCTTGAAGCTCTTGAAAAAGACAGAACGCTGTATAGGGTGATCGCCGAGGCCGTCATCGGCGCGGACGATCCGCATAACACCGATGCATCTAATGATATCGATGCGCCCCCGCTCAGCACGAGGAACGAGCTGTATTTGCACATTAATCTTGTAAGAATATATCACGGGATCACAGGCCCTCGCGGTAAGACACTGGACCAGGAAACACCGCTCTACCACTACTACCTCGACTGCCCGCGCTTCAAACACTTCCTCGAAACGAACGAGCGAAGCACGGCGAACGCGGGCTTCTATGTCTCTGCGGCTGATGTCGATACAATACGGGATGTGGTCGAGCGCCGAGTGTCATATATCGACTTGGACGAGAGCGTGCGGCTCCTTTTCGCGAAGGTAATCATCACCCGAAACCTGCTGGAGACATACGCACTGATGCGGGCGATCGGGGACACATTGCATTTCAACTTCGACGAATACAAGACCGCCGACAATTTCATGTGCGCAATGTACGCGTACTTCATGGCGGTAGCCGCAAACGGCAGCGGGAGAAACGCGGCGCCCCCAGCGACTCTGCTGGCGCTGAGGGCCGAGCTGTTCAGTCTTGCCTATGTCCACTGCGGATCTAAGAAGGTGTATCTGTACAGGCAGCGCGGCGACAAAATGAAACTCATAACGCTCGGTGAGTACATCGCCGACACCACGTCAATATACATTCGGAGCATAGCTGTGCTATTCCAGGCCTGGGCAAACTCCCCGCATGACAGCATTGATCCTGCGACAATGAATGAGGCCGATGCAAGGCTCAGGAGCTTCTTCGTGAAGCACAGGCATGACTACAAGCAGGGCTGCAGAAGCAATGGTGATGAATAAAGCCCATTATTTTAGTAGAGTGTAATTGTGCTACAACCTGCTTAAGCGGGTATACGCGGCTCAGAAGTTTACTTTGCTCGGGCACTGAAGCTATAGCCAGTGGCAGGGGTAGATTGAGGGGTGCACGATCGCATGTACTATCGGATGCGTATGCGATGCTGTATGGGTGACGCGTGCAAACGTAATATAACTGGATGATTACACAGGCATCACGATGAACGTGAGCAACAGTCATAGAGCTTTAATAAGAGCTCTTATGGGTGCACTATTATGCTGCAATCGCATCGGCTATCTACACTGCACTGCATACCTTCAAACCATGCGGCGATACGGCGTTCTGGACTCGCAAAATTTTATGGGCATGGTACCTGCCGGACAATGCACCCCTACGAAGATGTTTATGGGCCTTGTGGTAGGGCTTTTACTTGCGAACGTGCTCTGCGAGGGGACTGACTCTCCAGGCCTCAAGGCCGTGCGCCCTCGCCCCAATGCCAAGCCAGCGCGAGCCGGGGTAGCTGCCGTCAGGTGCAAGAGTTGCAGGCTGAGCAAGTGCCAGGATGCTACCGTTCTGGACATTGAGCGGGCTCTGACTGCGATCTGCCACTGCAAGTTCCACCAGCAGCATTACGACTTGCTGCACAGCATAGAACCCGGCACGTGCAGGGAATCGAGCGCACACAGGGAAGATTGGATACAACTCGCAACGCTTCGCAGTGCCAGCGGCAGGATGCTGATCGAGTCGTTTAATGCACCAAGCCCGTGCTTCTGGGTCTACCTCCACCAGCTAGTTGAGATGCATTTACCGATAGATCCATCAGCACCTACTGTAGATCGCGCGATGCTGCAGTCATGCAAAAGGCTCCTCAGATACACCAGGGAGATGGTGCTTACCTACCACGCGGATGAGATCGTATGCAAAGCACTGGCTGAGGAGCACCCGGCGGTCGCAGTTAAAGCTCTGCTTACGCTCGCAGGCCCGACAGATGCTTTCAAAACAACCGGCTTGTGCAAAAGGATCGTGGCACACGCCGTTAAATGCACAAGCTGTCATAAAAAGCTTGCGAATGCTGATATGGCTCTGATAATCGAGGCGATAATGGAATCGACTGACCGGGTTTATGTGGGGAATTTCGTGCTAAGCATGTTCATCACGATGGTTTGCCACGAGTACGAAAAAATCGACGCTCTTCCCGGGGCAGTCACAGAATTCTTTGTGCAGCATCCAAGATGCGTTCTGTATGTCATTTCTAAGCTGGTTACGCTGACCAACGTATCCGAGAAGCTTGCCCGGCGCTACTTCGCCTTCTTCTGCGATAGAGACCTTCTCGACGACGCTGACCTGTACAAATCAGCGCTTGCGCAGTTTTTCACGGTACATGGGTCGGACGCGCTGTGCGGCTTTCGCGCTTCCATCCGGGCCCGGATCAGCCCGCTTCTGCCGGCGTTCCTGGAGGCGACTAGGTTCCCCGCCGAACACTTTGACCAGTTCTGCGAGCAGATCGACGAGATGTGCTGCGCGAGCGGGAGATTCCTCAAGGACAACAGGGAGCTGATGCGCGCAATTGTGCAGACGCTTGACGGGGAGCAGCGGAACAGTTTCAGGAAGAATCTGGCGGACAGCAGCAGCGGAAAGCACATCGATGCGCTCTTTGAGAGAAACTAGTATGCTGTGTGCGTTGTTTATCCTATTGGGTGCGAAACTACCAACTCATTAAACACGGTTCGATTTTTTATTTTTCTTAGTCCAGTCGGCGTAATGAGTGGCTGTGTGCCGCTTGAAAAGCACTTTCCTGAAGCTGCATGGTAAAGAGCCTTGCAACAGCTATAATCAATACAAGGCAGTACGAAGAGAAGCAGCAGTTGCAAAGGGCTGCTTGACCATCTGGCCACCAAAGTAGTGGCCGGGATTGTAAATATGAGCCAGATAACGATAACTCAATTTTTTAATATACAGCAGCTTATTAAAGATACAAATGCAGCACTATCCTCAGAACATCTGCTACCTGCGTATGAGCTCAAAATACTTGATGATGAGGAACTTGAGCTTCTCGAAGTGCAGGGCGTTTCGGAGCGTGGCGACGCGCGGACGGCGCTCCAGATGAAAGCGCTGCAGAAACTCCGTGTACTTGGCCTGGATGGTGGACTTGTTGAAGCCGAGGCTCGACGCCATGAAGGTGGACGAGTACGTGCGCTTCTCCGGCACGATTTTCTGGTACTTCGTCTCGCCGTCCTCGAACTCGTCGACGTTGAGGCCGCGTAGCTCCCAGAACATCCTGCTCAGCGAGCCGTTCCTCTCCTTCCGGAGCGACTCCACGTTGGCCAGTATTTCGATGTACTCCTCGACCGTCTTGCTCGTGCGCTCCTCGCTGCCCATGGGCTGCGCGCCGGAGGAAATAAAAAGCGTGCCTGCGCTGCACCGAGTCTGTGCCTGCCATGGAGAGTGAACAATTGCTACAGCTGCGCCGGACAACATGGCAGTGGCTATGCAATGCGCAGCCACTATCGCATGTAGCCAGCCGCTTTTTATTGCAATGCAACATACAGGATTTGGCTGACACAGCACCACACAGCAGCAATAGTAAAACCCGCGCATGCCTCTAACAAGGCCTATTGCATATTGCTTGGAATATTGCGCGCACGTATTTAAATTAAAAGATAAAATTTGAGGAAAATGCGGGCCCATGCTCGGAGTGCTTGCAATGATGGGTTCCGCGTATCTAGGGATGTGCAGCAGCGCCGGCATAGTGCAGAATACCATGTACACGGACCCAGTTATTTTGAAGGTCACGCAGATGCCGGACGGCAACGGCTGCTGGATCAGCATGGGCCTGACCAGGGGCCACAGGGTGCAGGGCTCGCCGTTCCTAGTGGACGTGAAATCAGATGCGGCATCCCCTCCTAGCAATACGCAGTTGGAGGAGTGCGACGGCCAGCAGAGAAAAAGGCTGGAAGCGAATGTTACGGCGGAACACTCGTGGGTTCACTATGCATTCAAGCTGAGGAAGCAAGGCGAGAGCAAGTGGCCGATTTATCTATTCATCGATAAAGGTGCCCTGAGCTCTGCAGCCTGTTTAGGCGGAATGCTCTCAAAGCCTCCGATCTGCGGTATCAGCCAATCGAGCATTCTTTTGCTAGTCTTTGAACTCGCATATGATGAAAAAGAGGGAGTTTACTCAGCGGTCGTGAAGGATAATAGCAACATAAAGGTTGAAAGCAGCTAGAAATTATTATAGGAGCTTCTACATATTGCATCAATAAATTGCTTCATTCCACTGCTGTCTGTTCCATTGCTGCCTGTTCCACTGCTGCCTGTTCCATTGCTGCCTGTTCCACTGCTGTCTGTTCTGCTGCTGTATACCGAATGATTGGCCAGGCCCTATGTCTAGCGCTAGAACGCATTAAGCCCTCTTTCACTAGTGCAAAGCATTCCAAATCCCTCGATGCCCAGGCAATCAGCACAGCTGAATTGGATCAGATCTTAGATATCAATACGCTCTGAGCTGTACTGATAATCACAAACTAAGTATATAATCAGCACGTAAAATAGGTACATGAACGTGTGCGCATCGCTGCTGCTTCTGCTGTGCTCTGTACGCAGCATCACCGAGATGAATGCCACGCAGTATCTCCAGAAGCTGCCCAAGAACAGCACACAGTCCAGGTTCTCCAATAAATGCACGCTCTGCAAAAAGACCCTCCTTAATTCGGCGGAGCTGGGCGACGCCACCCGCCGCGCCGACTTCTACAGCGTGCTGAAGTGCCCGTTTACGCCCGAGCATCTCTACCACACCAAGTGCTTTGTGGATGGTAACACGATCCCGGTGACCTGTCCGCTGGACTCCCTCCCCTGCGGCAACTACTGGAACTTCAGGCTCTGGGACTTCGTAAGCACCTACAACGCCAAGACAAGCCCGTATTACAACACAGAGGGCGCCAATACGCTGCTTAACTGCGTGCTCGCAACCGACTACCCGGGGCGGTTCAACAAGGTGTTCCCGCGGTACGTTACGTTCGACGAGGTGACCACCGCGGTGGAGGAGATCCGCACCGTGGATGGCAAGCAGGAGCTGAAGAGTCTGCTGGGGCCCTTGCAGTATGCGAGCGAGCGGGAGATAGTCTGGCGCAGCTACGGCGATGATTTCCTGCGCAACTTCCTCGTATTAAACCTGGACCAGTTTTCCACGACTAGTCTGGACACCAAATGCACGCACAGCTTCATCGCCGGCCTCACCACCGGCGGTTTCATCGATCTGCTGAACCACGTGATCACATCGCTAGAGAAGCGCACCGCCGTTAAATCGCCGGCCGGTGCGCCCACGCTGAAGCCGGCCAGCGCTGTGCCGCAGAAGCCCAAGGACGAAGGACTGGCGATCACCCCGGCCGCGCTGATCTACCGATTCGTCGTGTCGCATAAGGACAGCCTTACGCCAGCGGATCTTGTAAATTTAATCAAGGCTGTGATCTCCAACCAGCATCTGGAGTACGTATACACGATCTTCAACTACTACAACCGCGATGTGGCCTTTACCGTAGAGCAGATCGTAGACATCTCGCAGACCTACACCAAATACTACACGTACAAGGATTCGTGCACGGACTTCTGCTTCCTGTACGCCCAGCTGACCAGGGGCAAGCTCTTCCAGGACTCCGAGCTCAATACGCTGAAGGTCGCCTTTCTGCTGCCCACCACGGACAAGACATCCAAAAATAAACAGGAGTACAACGAGGCCGTGGAGACGGTGATCGTGTACAAGCGGGTGAGCCAGTACGGCCGCAGCAAAAAGGTGGGCCGTGTCCAGCGCTATCTGAAAAAGAACAAGATCTCGTATCTTTTCTACCTGAAATTTTCTGCAGCGCTGAGCGGCATTTCCAAGAAGGACCTGGATAGCCAGATGAAGCTCTTCTGGTCCAAGCACTGGCCCGAGCGCTCGCTCAACATCTACCGCCTCTTCCCGAGCGAGCATCTGGTGCCCGGCTACGACCAGACGCTGCTCGGGCTGATGCTGAAGTACCAGGAGTTCGCCGATGCGTCGCTGCTGCTCGGTGTGATTGCGGGGCGGAAGAACTACACCTACCTGGTGCTCAACGATATCGTGAACATGCTCATCGGCAGCACCAGGCGGAATCTGGTGGACAACATCATGGTGATGAGCCCGAAGAGCATCTTTGAGGCGATGGACAACGTAATGCGGCTCAAGCTGCTCAATAGGATCGGCGATCTGGGGATGCTGCATCTCGTGCCGCTCATCGACGAATACGTGGGAGGACTCGCCGAGTACAGGAGCTTCATGGAGACCAATCTGTCGGTCGTGATGAGCGTTGTCGTGGAGAAGCAGGCCCGGAACAGTAACAACATCATCGACACGGTGCAGCCCAAGCCAACGCTGGACTTCTACTACAAAAACATCGTAAGCTATCTGTCGGAGGTACTGAGCGGCGCGAACGGTAACTTTACCAAGCGGCAGGTCCAGCAGATCATCCTGGATCTGGGGCGGAGCAGCGGGTTCCAGAAATTCATCAACGGCGACACGCTCGGCAAGATCCACCAGCTCTTCAAGGGCAACGAGCTGTTCGTGTTTCTGTCTGACGCGCTTTTCTGCGCCATGCAGGCGCCTGCGCAGATCGCGGCGCTGAAGTGCAAATTCAGCGACGATCTGCCCGGGGACGATCCGTGCTCGCCGCCGACGAACGTGCTGGACCAGCTCGTGGAGCTCTTCAGCATCGATGCCGACCAGTTCAACTTCATAGAGGTGCGCGGCCCGTGCTTCTACAACTACCTGAAGAACACCAGAACAAACGTGTTCCTGGACTATCTGAACAGCAAATCACCGGCCATGTTCATTCAGGAGTTGCGCAAGTAAATTCAGTATTAGGGAGAGTTTGTATAAAAATAAGTGAGTGGAGCAGCGCATTTAGAATTGGATGATCATTATTGGACAATCAGCTGAAATATCTTTAAATTATTCACATGGCCACCGATAAGCAATGCATTCACTGATCCTATTACCCGTATACACACAGTGCATAAACAGAAACGATGAAACGCGCGCCGATCAGACAGCCCAAATAATCCGGCACGCGTAAATAAATGGACGTGCAGCCGGTCCTGGAGGTGTCCATCCCGTCGGCGGTGCAGCAGGGCAGCCACACCGCGTACCTCGTAAGCCTGATCACCAACAACGAGCACTTCGACCGGTGCTACGTGAAGACGTACAGGCGCTACTCCGAGTTCCGCTGCCTGCACCAGAGCATCAAGCCGCACATACCGGGCCTGCCGAGCTTCCCGCCCAAGTCCTTCTTCTTCCGCTTCAGCCAGCGGCGGATCGAGGAGCGGCGCGCCGCGCTGGAGGAGTACATACGCTACGCGACCGCGTTCATCACGCGGAACCGGTTCGAGAACGAGGAGTTCGGGCGGGCGCTGCTGCGTTTCTTTGTGCGCGACAAGTAGAAGTAAATTATTGAAGGAGTTATTGCTGATATTTGCAAATGGTAAATGATGCGGGTGTGTAAACTATTAGGCATCTATGAGCAAATGATTCAAAATTTATGCATGCGGTGTGTGTTTGTTTATTGCCAGAAGTGTGTGACACAGCCATGGCCCATGTCCACTCTTTGCGACCCGCTCGCGCTGCTGTTTAATTGGCAAAATTTTGCTCATAGAAAAATTTGCCCCAATGGCAGCAACCATCTCAATCAACAGAGCGGGTAAGGTGAGAGCACAGACTCCGGTGGTCGAGAAGGCCGACAAGCCGCGCGCCAAGACCGGCCGCGCAGCCATCCGCAGGAAGTACAACAGGCGGCTCGAGATGGGCTACTTTGAGCTGCGTGGGAAGGTGAAGATGAACTCCAACAACAAGGACAAGTAAATGCTGATGGATAGACCGACTCGTTTTTAAATTTGTCATTGATGCTGTTTTCTGTGGCTGCGTTGTTTATTGTGCGTGAATTGTGTATTGTTGTTCGCCTTTGTAGGAAAATCCAGTGGCGGTTTTTCGCTGCGCTCTTTCCGCGCCACCCATGCCGGTGCTCGAGCTCAAGGACAAGAAATACGTGGTGCAGCTTCTGTCGGTGCTGGACAGGAAGGGGCAGGTGACCTTCGACATCACCGACAGGATGATGCGGGTCTCGACGCTGCGACCGCCCTTCTTCTACCTGTGCATCCCCGGGAGCCTCTACAGCATCGACGGGCCCGCCTCCTTCACGATCGCCATCGAGCACGTGCTGGAGAACATCAACCGGCTCGCGAGCAGCACCATCGAGCTGGAGCAGTCTTTCCGAATTGTGGAGCGCGACCCCAGCGCACCAGGGGGCAGCGGCGTGCTCTCCTACATCGACATCCCGTTCACGCTCCCCATCGAGGCGTTCTACCAGCACACCGAAAATTTTTCAACGCGGCTGTTCATCAGGAAAGGCATTCTGAAGCATCTGATCAGAGGGTCTGTGACGTACATGTGCGAGGACCGGCTGGTGCTGAAGCGCTACGGCGACGGCTGCCACGAGGTGATGCGCATCGATGCGGAGTTCCTCGAGGAGGGCGAGCTGCACTTCAGCTGCTCGAACGACTGGGTCGACGGGCTGCTCGGGGCGGCCGAGCTGCTCTCCACGGTGCAGCTGTGCTTCGCCGAGGGGCGCATGCATGTCAAGGCGCTGTTTACCAAGCACGACAAGGCGTATTTGGAGATCGTGGTGCTCGAAAAGCTTCAGTAGGGGTGTGGTTTGGATTGCCATAGTGTTAGCATAAGCAACGACGCATCTGCATAAGCAACGACGCATCTGCATAAGCAAAGACGCATCTGCATAAGCAACGACGCATCTGCATAAGCAACGATGCATCAGCATGCGCTCCTAACAATACAATACCACAGTATTAAAAGCGAGTTTTTTTGTTATGCGCTAGCGTAATGGTGTAAATTATGTTTAAGCTTTAGAACCATGTTTGTTGCACTACCAGCAAACCATGTTTGTTGCAGCAGAATTCACACTACCACCGGCCCACGCCCCAAAGACCGCCCGCCGAGCGATTAAAGTTATAAAATTTTACACTCCATGGCCAAGAGGGGCGTTTCGGCCGAGGAGAAGCTGCGGCGGCTGGTGAACTTCTTCACGTCAAAGCCGGACGTGTACAATATAAAGGAGCTCGAGAGCAAGATCCCGAAGGCGTGCGAGGTCTCCTCGATGATCGTGCCGGACCTCGTCAAGGAGGCCGTGGACGAGAATCTGATACGGAGCGACAAGCTCGGGAACGCGCGCGTGTACTGGCTGTTCGAGAAGGAGGCGGAGCACTTCTACACCTGCGAGATCGAGAAGCTGGAGATGGCGATCCAGGGCTACGGCGAGGAGATCGCGAAGAAGGAGGCGCATCTCGCGCGGCTCGAGAAGATGGTGGAGAAGAGCGAGGGGCGCGACGAGCTGATGGCGGTCTACGACGAGCTGAGGCAGCGCGCGGAGGCGGCCGAGCGCAACCGCTGGCTGTCCGAGAACTGCTCGTACGCGCAGTACGAGCAGATGGGCCAGGAGAGCAGCGCGGCCAAGGCCACGATCAACAAGGCCACCGATGATATTTTCACGCTCAAGGCCTACGTGTGCGGGAAGTTCGGGCTGGACAAGAAGGACTTTGACCGGAGCTTCGACCTGAAGGAATCGATGGACTACGTAGAGTGATGGATGCGTCAGAATAAAATTGTGGCTGTGCCTATGTGATATCGGCTTATGCCAGCTCGTGATACAACTATTTGCCCTCAACACTCAGCACATAAAATTAAAATACTATAAAAGTAACCATTTAGATCTGCGTTGCTGCGACGCTGTATCGTTATTGCAGACTCAATATTACAGTGGTGCATTGATTTATACGATACGTGACATCATTGATTTTAGACGTGGAATGATATAATTAATCAGTTGCTAACATTTATTATGTAAGACAGGCTTCGTCCCATCGATGAGGGCAAATATTACAATAGCAGCATGCATTGCTCTCTGCAGTGCAACGAACAAGGCAGAAAATGGTCCAGAGGAGACTGTGCTGGCGCGTCCAAGCTATATTTCTGATGGTAACTTCGAGTATGATAGCGCCGGGTGTGCCGAGTTCTTCGAGATCCCGCGTGACAGGCCCGTGCGGATCTACTGCGACGGCGTCTATGACCTGTTCCATTACGGCCACATGCGGCAGCTGCACCAGGCGAAGAAGCTGTTTGAGAAAGTGTATCTTATTGTCGGTGTGCATGCGGATGATATAGTCCAAATGTATAAGCGACTGCCCATTCTTACGATGGAAGAGCGCTGCGAGAGCGTTGGATACTTTAAGTACGTCGATAAGGTCGTGAAGGATGCTCCATGGTTTATAACGGAGGATTTTTTGATGAAGCATAAGATTGATTTTGTGGCCCATGATGAGGAGCCGTACCCCGCTGGTGATGGTGTTGATGATTTATACGGATGGTTAAAAAAGAGCGCTCGGTTTATACCCACACGAAGGACCAGCCGCATTTCCACTACCGAATTGATCAAAAGAGTGGTGGATAGAAGCAAGAAGGGAATTAAAGAAGGTACTAGCTGATGGGATCGCTCTATAATTCTAGCCAGTAAATTTCTCGTTAATGTCTCTGTGACTGCTTCTTCGTTAAAAGCCTAGCAATATCAGCAATACCAGGCCATACTGTCACAGCAGCGATAAGTTATATGCATTTGCTGCATACGGGCCTATGTGTCAAATGAATCCGCTTTCTTATTTATTCTTTTTCCCGGTGCCTGCAAATGGGCCCGGCAGTTCTTTGCACAGACTAAAATTAGATCCTATGACGAGGAAAGGATCGGAAAGAAGAAAATCAATCAATTACAAACACAAAGTAGCCAAAAAATCCAAGGGAGCCAAGGCAAGAGAAGCGGCGCGGCGCAGCTCAGCAGCACGAGAAGGTTCTGCAGAGAGCGACTATGTGATGCTCGCCCCGTCCTACAGCGCCGCGGAGGGGTTCGAGCAGGAGGGGATGCGGAACGAGCAGCTCTACAGGATCCCGAAGCACCGGCCCGTGCGCATATACTGCGACGGTGTGTATGACCTCTTCCACTACGGCCATGCCAGACAGCTGGAGCAGGCCAAGCATCTCTTTCCCAGTGTGTATCTGCTCGTGGGCGTCACTTCTGATGAGATCACCGTTGCGCTCAAGGGGACAACGGTGATGTCGGGGCACGAGCGCTACGAGAGCGTGCGCCACTGCAAACACGTCGACGAGGTCGTGGAGGACGCACCGTGGATAATCACAGAGGACTTCCTTGCGGAGCACCAGATAGACCTCGTGGCCCACGACGACATCCCGTATTCTGGCGGCGGGCAGGACGACATCTATGCGCCGCTGAAGAGCGCGCACCGCTTCGTGGCCACGCAGCGGACCTCCGGGATCTCCACCTCGTCACTCATCACGCGGTTATTGCGCGACTACGACCTCTTTCTGCGGCGGCAGATTCTCCGCGGGATCTCGCACGAGGAGCTGAACATCTCCAGCTTCAAGGAGCGCCAGGTGAAGATTTCTGAGAAGCTGAACGTGGAGATCGACGGGCTCAAGAGCGAAATCAAGGAGATTGTGCGGTTCTGGGAGGAGCGCTCGAACAACTGGCTGTGCAGTTTTGTGAAAAAGTTCGAGAGCACGAAGATCGGGTGGATCGGGCGGCTCGTAGAATTCGTGAAGAAGCGCAAGCTTTTCAAGAACTGAAGCAGGGATGTAGACGTATGGCATTAAATTGGTTATTGCGAGGGATTAAATGTTTATAATAATAATTTAGTATTTTTAATGCTATTTTTAGTTTGATTATAATATGATTGCATCCGATGATTGCATATCTGCATATAAAAGATGATCGCATGCCTGCATAAAGCAACGCAAACAAAAACAAGATTTTATTTATTAGACGGCCATATGATGTCCCACAGCGTAGAGCTCTCCTCCGCCTGTATCTCTCTGCTGAAATCGATGAGCATGTTCTGCTCGAGCGACTCATCGTCGTTGTAGAGCCGCGCAAAGTCGCCCTTGGAGAGGTAGCCCTTCCCGCCCCTGTCGTATAGCTCGAGCACGCGGTCCACCTCCTCGTCCAGCATACGCGTGTGCTGCTCGCGCGCGTCCTCGGTGTCGATCTGGCTGTCCTGGCCGAGGCCATCGCCCCGCAGCATCTTTAGAATTTCTGTAAGGGCGTGCCGCGTGATGCGCCCCTTGTCCTCGATGTCGAAGAGCCCGAAGAGAAAGGCTATGCGCTTGAGCTTGCAGGTCTTGGACGAGAAGAGCGAGAGGAAGTCAAGGAAGCAGGAGAAGTTGAACTTGGTCTTCCGGTAGATGCTCTCGATGTGGTTGAAGATCAGCGTGCTGAGCGGGTTCCCATCGAACTCCGGCAGCATCTGCAGGTCGGTGTACGCGAGCACGCCCGTACCCGTCCTGTCCAGATACGTGAAGCGGGCGTAGAGCAGCTCGACCTCCTGCTCGGTGAAAACCGTGCTGCCGGCGAGGTCCTCGAGCTCCTCGCCGGTGATGAGTGGGGACTTGAAAAACTCGGGCATGGGTGGCGAAAGCGGCGGGCCAATAACTCTTCTGAATAAATATGCATTTTATATGCATGAAATATATGCATATCAGTTGCATCGAATGATTTACACACAGCATTTCAACTAAATTTACTTGCCATTGCGTATCTCGCACTCGCTGTAGTGGTTAAGCGCCCTCTCGAAAACGGCCTGTGTGAAGGCGGTCCCGCGCTCGTACCAGATCTCGGCATCGGCGATGGAGAACGGATGCTCGAGCTGCATGCGGAAGCACAGGTCCACGTACACAACAAGGTCGTATCTGCAGTCCTGCGCCTGGTAGTCTATTCTGGCGTCCATCTTAGGCTCGTAGCGGACATCGCTTGCGCACACGAGGATGCTCTGCGGAAGCTTTTTGTAAGCCCTGGGCGCAGACATCCGGGCATGGCTGGCGGCCTCTTTATGCTGCATGAAAAATTTTGGATCAAGCGCCAGCAGTGATTACGCTGCGACGGTCCGGAGAGCCTCGGTCGATCCGGTGTTAAGATACAAAACAAGCCCAAGCAGATTTATTCTTATTAGATGATAGTTCATCAGAGTTTTCGCAGCCGACGCTTCTTATTTCTACGGCTGCGCGCTGGCCTCATTTTTTGCATTTTAATGAAGCCATTACCACTGCATCCCATCACTCTTGCTATACAATTGACTGCTTTAGGTTCCTTACTGTGCTAGCCACCTTAAAGCCGATGGTAGTGATCACCCGGAGGGCAATTCTCGGTATTGGCATTATCATCGTACTGTTCCTTGCCAATCCACTTATTATCGGTGTGCATGTGAGATCCCCCAGATTTAGAATGATGCCTGTGATGGCATTTTTCGGCGGTTCCACGCGACGAGGAGCATGTCGTGTGCCCTCCCGCCGGGGCCTCAGGCGCTGAATCGAAAGACCCCACCGTATCTAACTCCACCCCTGGTCTGCTGCACTCCACGCCATTAGCGCCGAAAAGCAGGAAGAGCGACACAGCAGAGACAATCCAACTCGTCTTGTGCGACATAGCCATTGGGGTGCGCGCGTTCGCTTCATTTATACGCCAAAGGAGATCCCCTATACTAGAAAGGAGTTTACTGCCGCGCATCTATTGGTCTGTTTCTGAGTGATTGGTGTGGGGGCTGTTGGCTTCCAGGAGTTGTGCGAGTGGCGAATGTTATCGTAGTCAACGTGATGCTTCAGTGGTTATGCTTAATGAGGATGGGTTTGCAGTCAAGTAGATAGTGATTGTATAAGCGGGAATGAACTGATACGCTGCTCTTGCTATGATATTGCCATTATTCGGCAAGCATGTAAAATATTACAGCTTCAAATAAAAAATAGGCACAGACTTTTATTGAACGATAATTTACTAGGGCATTCTAAAGGATGATCAGGTCGGTGGAGCTGTCTTTGATAGCATAGTTTGTGCCTGGCAAGACGAATGGCTAAAATCTACACCGCTCGAGCTGATCATAGCTGTGCAGCTTCCATTGTTTTAGCAAAACTGAAATCTCAGTGAAGCGCACGAATGATTTCACCAGGATAAGCCATGCATGTAAAAGAGTGGCTGCGCAGTACGCTTGTGCCCTACTAGCATTTAGATATGGAGATGATGCTGTCGCCTCTGATGTACAGCTCGCGCCCGCCATCCAGCTCCAGCACGATGCTGCAGTGCTTGTCGTACATCCTAAGCTTGCCCGTGCGTGCCTTTCCGTTCCTGCACAGCACTCGCACGGCCTTGCAGCTGCATAGAAAAGCAGCGGGCGATTTTGTCATGGGCGTGCAGCCTTAGGCAAATTTAAACAAAGGGCCATTGCAGTTTTCTCAAAGATTAGGAAAAATAAAAGTACATGTTTATGCAAGTAAGAAATGCTTTTCTATTATTTGATGCACCACTAGCCCTTGTTTATAGCTGTTATTCGTTCAGCAACAGTGCAACACAAGCAGCTACTAAATTTTTCAAGGCGCCCGCGCCCATGGACGCGCTGTTCGATCTGCTCGGGCGGATCGAGGCATCGATCCACGAGCAGCCCGAGCTGCTCAAGGAGCGGGCTCTTCTGGAGGCCGAGATGATGTACACGCACTACGCCATGAAGATATCGCTCGGGAAGCTGAACAACAAGCTGGACGGGGATGCGAAGGAGGGCGTGATGCGCTCGAAGCAGTTCATAGAGAAGATCTCGCAGATTAACTTCTGAGATTTATTATTGGTTAGAATTGTAGTAATACTCTGCATAATTAAAATATTCTTGATACTTTATAGAACTAGATCTGCACTGGATGCTGCGAATACACTTTGTTTTGGTAAACACGGCCCAGAAGTCTAAGATGGTTCAGTAAAATAAAATAGTTAGCTTATGATAGATTTAATTCTTTTTCCTCTTTTGTACCTTGCCACTCCTTATGCGAGAGTTGGTTTCGCTCTCTTCTGCATCAACAGTTTTGACATACAGGTCCAGTTTTCGCCTCTTTAGCTTTTGAGCTTTCGGTGACTTAGTGGCCTGAGCGGATGTTTTACTCCGCGGCTGCCGAATATTTTCAGCGGTTAGGGTCGCCGTAGAGTCGTCAGATAGCGATGATAACCCATCCTGGTCGCTCAGACACAGTCTATCAGCCAAATCGAGGTCCAAATGATTGGGAGCTTCACCGTGCACAGGCTCTTCTTCTTCACGCTTATCCAGCGACCGCTCGTCAGCAGTGTGCCACGAGACGCTGGGAGTGCTGCGAGCAGAAAAGAACTCAAGATCATCATCCGACTTCACCGAGGCGGCGTCAGCCAAACTAGCAGAAGGATCGGCATTCACCGTAGGATCATCCAACCTCTCTGGTGCAGCAGATTCATCGTTCGATAGCTCCTCACTCTTCACAGCCACCGGCGGTACATTCTCGTAGCCAGGCTGTACATTCCCAGCGACTACAGGCTCCTGCACTGTAGTTTCAGTGTGCGTGTCCATCACATGCTCTCCGCACTCTTCGCTTGAGAGTGACTGGGGGACGGGACTAAAGGACCGGACCTCTTCGCTTGAGAGTGACTGGGGAACGGGACTAAAGGGCCGAATATCCTCATCGCTTGAGAATGAGAATGAGTGGGGGACGGGGCTAAAGGACCGAACATCCTCATCGCTATCTTCATCGTATATGAAAGAAGGCCGTCTGCGTGGCGCACTTAACTCTTGAGCTGCGCGCTGTGGTGGTACAACGGGTGTAGTGCTAGGATTCTCCACATGGGCATCGGATACACCAGATAGAGGATCAGCACTTCCAGCTTGATTGCTCATTTCCAAACTCTTCTCCCCCGGATTATCACTTTCGGTGGCTTTATGCGCGCCACCAGAAACACCATAGCCCAATGGATGAACCCAGTCCGCATCATCGTCCAACCGCACAGGGCTTGCGATCGGCTCCCTATGGTGCGTCGACACAGGGCTATGCCTGTGTGGAGAGGCACCACGTCCAATAACAGTAGCATCGGTGTTATTACCATACAAATTCTCATGGTCTACCGAATGATGATTGTTCCTATAAGTGTGCAACATACTACGATCATTACGCTCCGAATGCTCCTGGGTAGGGAAGCTCTTAAAGGACCGATCATCACGCTGCGCGTTACGACCAATGTTCGCGAAAGGTCTATTCCTATCATCATGCTGTGCGTTGCGACCGAAACCCGTAAAAGGCCTATTCCAATTGTCGGGTGACATGCCACGACTGTTACGCTCCGAATGCTCCTGAGTAGGAGAAGCATCCAAAGACTCCAAATCATGCAATGCCTCAGGGCTTTTATAATCCAATGACTCCCTACTAGCAAAAGAGCTGGCAGAGGAACTGCCTGACAAGGGCCTCCTAGGACCGTTATCCCTCGAAGGCTCCCTAGCAGTGGGGGAGCCCCAATCAGACCAATCTCTAAATGATGTGTCATGATCGTTGCCTTTTGAACCCGTCTCGGGATGCGCCTGAGGAATCTCCACCTGGGAAGGGCCACCAGCGGGTTTCTCATGCTGTATGACTTCCTCTGTCTGGGGCTTTTCCTTCGGCTGCTCCTTCGGCCGTTCATACGCCGGTTCAATCGCCCCGACTGTGTCCAGCTCTACCCTCGGCCGCGGTATCTCCTCATCCTTCTTCCCCTGGGCAGTCGTGCAGCCCACGCGGTCAGCACCAAAAAGCAGCACCAATGTAATCGCCATAGTAATCCAGCTCTTGCTGCTTGACATGGGGTCTGGGGCGAAGCATTCCTTATAGGTCAGTAAAAGGGGCGTAAATGCAATAAGGGGGAAAATTACTAAAAGGGGATCGGCTGCTCTGATAAACAGCTGCAGATGGTATTTTTAAGCGAAAATGTCTGAAAGTAGGAACTTTTTGGTTATTGGCTCAATTTATTGGAAGTTCACTTTGCAACTTTGCTGTTTTGACACTCTTTGTAAGCAAGAAGCAGAAAATCATTACTATACAGGCAGGATACACCAGCAATTTTGTAGTAGACTTTCAACTTTATACCCATTGAAATGGCTGGTGTTTATCCCTGTTCTAATACATTCAAGCATTCATTGCTTATCCATTGCTTCTGCTTAGTAAAAGGCCGAGTCGTCTTTCCGTCTTGATGCATGCACACAGTTATTAGCAGGTAGGTGGCTCACCTAACAATAGTGTATGCAAGCAATAACGACTGTCTGCGTCAGTTATTGAGTTACTTAGCTCTCATTACCATACTAAATATTTTCAGCAGTGTGTCCTCGGTACTATTGTGATTGAAGATAGCAGTAACACACGCACCGCCCAGCAGCAACGACACAACAAAGCAGCTCGAAAACAAATTTATTAGTCCTTGATTCTCCGCTTGGCCTTCTCCATGTTCCTCTTCTCGGTACCGAAGATGTTGCGCCGCTTGACGCGCTCCTGCTTCTTGGTGATACGCTTCACCTTGAACGGCGCCTCGCCGGTCAGGCGCGTGGTGACAAACGCACGCTCGATCTTCTTCAGATCATCGGTGGAGTTGTACATGTGGGCGCGCGCGACGGACTCGTGGATGCCGAAGCCGGTCTTGACGCTGTGCACGTAGATCTGGCCCGCGGGGACTGCGTAGTTCGAGCTGAGCTCGGAGGTGATCACCTCCTTGTTCGGCGTGGACTGGTTCCTGTGTGTGATGGAGAGCTCGAGCTCCCTCCTGCTGAGGAGCGCGTTCGTGTTGAACTTCGTCACCTTTATGGAGATAGCCATTACGGGGACCAAAATTTTACAAAATTTTACCACGGGCGACTCGGAAAAGTTTTGCCTGCGCGGCGGCTTGCATGGCACCCGTCGTTGGATATAACCGCCGAAGCTGTCTGCAGCATCGGTTTAGTAGAGTCTACCAACTGCTGCTACCTTTAGATTTCTAGCTTAGGCCAGAAAAGCAAAATTCTGCATGTGCAAATCCGGGCACTGTCATTCGCTCCCCGGCGCTTCCAGCCCGCAGAATTTTGGGACCGCGTACTCCTCGATGAGGCTCGAACTGTAGGACACATGCAGCGTGTCGCCGTGCAGGCAGATATCGGTTATGGGGAACTTCCCGAAGAAGCGGCCGAGCAGCCGGAGCTCGTGGTCGTAGAAGAGGACGCTGCTTCCTGAGATGGCGACCACCGCCTGTCCGCATAGAATGATCTTCTTGACGGGCTCGGCGGTCTCGCAGAATATGAATGCGTCCTCCCCGTCCGCCGCCCTTGCAATCTTGGCGGACACGAGCGCCATGAATATGTGCCTGCCGCAGACTGCCACGGAGAGCGGCGTTTCTTTGAAGTCCGGGAGGGCGAGCAGACTGGCGCCGTGAATGGCTGGTTCACTTTGGTGGCTTGTATCAGCATCTTCCTGGTGCGGTATCTGGTCCTGCGTCTCGTCGCCGATCCAGCCCACAAAGTCGCTGATGCGGAGCACCCTGCCGCCCTCGAAGGCCAGGTAGACCGCCTGCCCGGCGACTGCGCATGCCGAGCAGCCGTACTTGCGGACCGCGCTGGGCAGCAGGCGCTCGAGGGCGAGCCTGTGGGTGATCCGCTTCTCCTCGGCAGAGAATACTATGAGGCAGGTCTCGCTGAGCGTGCAGAGCCGCTGCCCCACCTTGAACGAGATGCTCAGCAGCGGCACGGGGCCGAGCGTGTGCAGCGCGCCGTCGAAGAATAGGACCTCGCTGCGGAGCGCCAGGTACAGCAGGTCGCCGCTCACGAGCGTGCTGAGGGCCCTGGAGGAGAGCGGATGTGTGTAGCGGACGGCGGAGCGTCTGTTGATCTGCACGATGGCCGTGTCTGTCATCGCGTAGACGTACTGCGCAGAGACGCCGAAGCACGCGAGCCCCGGGCAGCAGCGGTACGTGAAGATCTTTTCCAGTGCCACCTCCATGGCACGGCGTGCGCGCTGAAAAATATTCGCTGCTTGGCGGCGGCAGGAAATGCCGCAAGAGAGAACAGGGCCGTGGCTCGCTACAAATGCTGCAGTAAGCTAATCACAAGTAAGTTTGCATTGGAATAGCCATGCCATCGCGACAACCCGTGATAAAAATTAACTATGCATACAGTAAAATTAGAAAATAATGCATATAGCATAGAGTTTACATTCTATTCGAGTATGCGCATACTCTATTTGTATTTTTAATATGCATATTTTGAACTATTTTACTGATATTAAATTTTGTTAAAATTTTTGCGCAGAGAGCGTCCCATGATCGTATCAGTATTATTTGCGCTGATGCAGTTAGCCGCTAGCATCAAAAAAGTGGGCAAGAAAGCGATTCCCGATAAGATTGCCCCGCTGCATCCGCGCGCAGCCAAGCCAGCGCCCACCAATCCCCAGACCGTCCCGCTCTTTAAACCGGAGACAGCAGCGGCTGCCCCCGTTGTGCCAGCCGGTGCGCTCGTGCCCGCTTGCAATAGCCAGAGCCAGCGATTCATGGGTAGCGGCGCCCTCGTTACCAAACAGATATCCACGCTTAAATCTGTGTGGTTCACCAATGACCCGAAAGTCCTGCCGTATAAGGAACATGGGCGATGCTGCGACTTCATGGATATGAAGGATAAGATTGAGTGGTTCACAAACTACAGATACGATGGCAAGAATCCCATCATCGAAGTGAGTGCGGATGTCCATTTGCCCCACTACGCCAGCGCTCACAATGACCTGGTACCGCTGCGTTTCTGCGATGCGTGCACCTGGACATTTGGCAGTATCTACAACTTCCTGATGTCCCTACTCGAGAACGGGGTGATGGCGTCCAACGGCCTGCTGACGCCGGGCGCCGAACAGGACGCCTCTGCGGAGATATTTGAGGGGTATCTGTACAACGAGAAGACCGACCAAATGTTCATAGCGCATGATGGCGTGAAGTACTATCTGCCTTACCTTTTCCGTAGCACCGATGCAAACAGCGCTGTCGAGACCGCCACCGGGATTTATGACTATATGCGATTGATGGAGCTGGAAGTTTCAACCGATAAGAGCGGCCGCACGGTCTATTTGCCGCGGGGACCATGGATATCTCTGCTGGTCACAGAGAAGCTGCTGACGTTCGTTCCGATAAACGAATCTGATATTTGTATGGAGATGAAAAACGGAAATAGCTGCACGCTAAGTGAATTAGCCCAGGGCAGATACAGTCGTCACAAGTCCAACGTGCTACGGCAGGCATCCGCGGCCCATGCGCTCAGTCCGTACCAGAGTTTGGTGCAGGTTACTGAGATCTCCAGCACGCCGTTCATCAAGGGAGCTCATTGTATTAAGTTCTGGAAGGAAAACCCGGCATTGCTGAATAAGGTCGCGGAAGAGCGCAGGAGGGAGGAAGAACGCAAGCGGAAAGAGGCGGAGCGCGAAGAAAAGCGTAGGAGAGAGGAGGCGGAGCGCGAGGAAGCACGCAGGAGGGAGGAAGCCGAGCGCGAAGAAGCACGCAGGAGGGAGGAAGCGGAGCGCGAGGAAAGGCGCAAGAGAGAAAAAGCCGAGCTCGAGGAAAAGCGCAGGATGAACGAAGAGCGCAAGAAGAGAGATGCAGCTAAGAAAAATAAAGGTGTTAATAGCATTGCGCCCGACACCTCTGCTGGCACTAACGGTTCTGGCTCCGCTGGTAATTCTGGCTCATCGGGGAAGCCTAAGCCGTCTGGCAGTCCCGGACAATCAGGGAACACTAAGCCGTCGGGTGGCTCGGGCTCTTCGGGAAGTTCTGGCTCTTCGGGAAGCTACAGCTCGTCGAGCGGCTCCGGATCATCCATATCCCCGAGTCTGTCCGTTCCGGAAGCCCAGGAAGCGAAGGCAGCAGTTTCCAAGAAACCCAGCTCACCGTCGCGCAGCACCATCATTATCATCGTGGTCATAGCCGTTGTTGTTCCCGTCGGCTTTGGAGCGGTTTTCTACTTCATGAAGTACAAATGAGTAAATCGTTAAGTTCCCGGGTATCCACCTGCTCAGCGGTTCGCTTGAAGCCCAGAGCTGATCGAACAATGCACACTTTTCAAACAAAGGCGGTTTATTGGACAATGATGCTAGCGCCAGCCAGTTTGCGCAGCATGGCAGGCTCCAGTGCACAGAAGCTATTTTACTGGCCGAAGAATTTTATGAGCTTGCCGATGAAGAGAACATCCTCAGTGAAGCGCAGCGTATTCAGGTAGCCGGCATATCCCTGTATCTTCTCGTATTCTTGGGCTGCAGCCTCATTTAATCTCTGCTCTTTTGCATGGGCTGCAGCGTCTTCCGTATCAAGCTCCATCACTCTGCTAACCAGGGCGTTCTTTTCGCTCTCGGACATGCCGATGTATTCATAGCACCTGAGGAGGTCGCGCACAGAAGAACGCACAGTATGCCTATCCTTCTGGGTGTACGCCTTAATGTACCGCCTGAACAGCCTGATCCTGCGGTACAGCTCTGCCAGCTCATTCCGCTTGCACCTGCCCGGGCCCTTATGGCTCGTCAGCGCCGCATCGAAAAAGTCGCCCCTCGAGCGCATATCCTCGCTGCACAGCGCGCGATCAGGGAAGTACTTGCGGCAGTTCTTAATTATGGACCTTGCAAGCGCGTAACAGAGCTCTACGCCGCATTCCTCGGCCATGCCCGTGCTGCTCGCGTCGAAAGACTCCTCGTCGAGCTTCCTTCGCGTTAGTTTCTTGGGGCGTGTCGCACCGTTGCGGGTCATAGGGCTGCCTGGCCGTCAGGATATTGTTAATATTAGTGCAATCAAGCACTAACCGGTGATTTAACCAGTTTTTAAGCAAGTGAATAGTGAATCATAGAAGTAAGCGGCTCATTACATGACTAAACTAGTCCAGAGTTGATTGCGATGCGGGCTTATAAGAAGCTGTGCATTGCTTTACGCGCATGGGCTCTATACTCTGTCGAGTCCAGACGAAAATCAATATTTGATTATTCTAAATTCCAAGAACTTTTGCGAGCTCAGAAAGAGATGGTGCCAATCATCTCAACTTATAGCTGATTAAATACTAGTAATGGAATCATAATAGCATATAGCTACAGCGCATGAGCTTTTATCCAACCCTGATGCTCAGCAAAATAAAACGATAACCATAAGGCACACACAGCAACGTGATATGAATTTACTGAAGCCCGATTCTATGCTGCCTAGTTGCAGCCGAACTTGTGATCCATTGCCGACAGCGCCACGCAGAACGCGTTCAGCGGCGTCCACGGATGCGAGAAGTCCAGGATGTACGCGTCGTCGCGCTCCTTGCCGAACGTCAGCGTGATGTAGTTCGGGTCCAGCGGGTGGATGATCTGCATGTTGCGCACGCTCGGCTGCGTGATGCGCCCATTGAAGTTGAGGCTGTAGCTCATCGTGTCGTGGTTGAAGTACGGCTTCTTGTTGCACAGCTCCAGGTTGTCCAGCTTCACCACGAACGTGCGCGGGCTGCTGCGCTGCAGGAAGGTGGTCTCGTACTTGATGCACAGGCTGCCGTCCAGGCTGTAGCGCGTGCCGAAGATGTTCGCGCGCAGCTGCGCAATTAGCTTGTCGTTCTCGAGCGACGAGTAGATGTTGAAGCCGTACAGCGTGCGCCGCGAGTGCAGCATCTTGGTGCCGTCGCTGTGCTTGTAGACGTAGGTATTATTGAACAGCACGCTCTCTATGATGACGGTGCCCCGGGAGATCATCCCCAGCGGCAGCTTCGCGTTCACCACGTCGTTCAGGCAGCTGTCTACGGTCTGCCCGAGCGCAGGCGCGCCCACGAATCTGTTCGGCTGCAGCTCCTCGAGGTCCTCGCTGCGCAGCCCGTCGCGCAGGATCTGTCTGAAACGGTCGATCGGCGCGTCATCCTGGGCCTCGTCGACTATGACGGCGTGCTCGATCTCCTCCGCCTCGTCGATGGTGAGCGCAACGGGCCTGTCTGCCGCGCGCTCGCGCCGTTCGGTGTCCAGCGCCATCGCATCCGCCATTTCTTCATCACGCATAGGCCTCATGGGGACAAAGGGATAGAATAAATAACCGCCAGCTGTTTCAAATATCATTTATCCGTCGGTGCGCAGCCCCTCGTTCGTGCTGCTCTCATTGGGCTTTTGTGCGCGGCGCCTGCGTACTGGTCCCGCCCCGGCGCCGAGACCAATAATTTTTCAAACAGATTGGCGAACCGCCCAATGAGGCATCGGGGAGAAAGTGCCGAGGGCGGGACGGCATGGGGCTCATTTGCCTGCTTTTTGAACACCAGAATACTGTATGATGATCAATGATGAAACCGCCTCGGCGGATTGGCTCAGGAGGTCATCGCAGTAATGCAGCGGTATTCACATCTATTATTGCTGCCAGAGTTAGCTTAACTGCCTAGGCTAGCCTAGCGCCGTTTTATAGGCCTATTCCCACTAGCGCATGTCTACTCGTAGAAAGACAAAGAAACGCGTGTTTCCCTGGACCGTTGATTTTTCGTTGTTCGTTGTCGCTGCTATGCCGGCTAGCTGGTGCATACAAAAATTGCCCAGTCAGCACGGGCCCCTGTAATGTTTCTTATCAACTGCTAACTGTCATAATATTGGCAGCATCAGAAACATTTCAGCCCGATGCATCACCGGAGGAGCGCGATCACGCCCTGCTCGGACACACTGGCTCGACAGGCGCTTCCTACTGGTGGCCCGTGCGCCAGCAGAGTTTTGATATTCCCGAGGCAATATTAAAAACGCGCCTATCATGCATTTGATGAGTAATATTGCGCAATGGCAGTTTAATAAAATATACAGCCGCGGCAGGAGAAGGGATGAGCACAGACCAGGGAGGCGAGCACAGCGAGTTGGACTACGATGCGCTGCTGGGCCTGCTCAAGCTCCGCCGCTACCACAACGAAAGCGCGTACATCGGGCACAGCTACCGCTACAAGAGCATGCACCAGCTGCGCGTGCTCTACGGCATCCTCAAGCTTACGGCGTACCCGAACTGGCAGACGCGCGACACGCTCGGGATTCTGCTCAACTTGAATCCGCGGTCCATCCAGATCTGGTTCCAGAACATGCGGCAGATGCGCGAGAAGACGCTGGGACACGACCTGGAGAGCTACAAGCGGACCAAGAGCGTGACCACGTCGGTGATCGTGGATATCTTCATGCGCTGCTGGAGCGGCGACTAGAATAAATGTTTTAGAATTCTATAACCGATGTCGTGATTTTATTAGTATTCTAGGCATTTGATCCGTATTCTTTGAAATGGCTGTCGCCTTTGCCTGAATAGTCCAGGTAACTAAAATGTATTGAAATAGCGCTGAGTCCAATGCGTTGCAGCGCTATCATTGAGTCGGTCGCCGCCAAAACAGCCAGATAATCAAATATTCATTCAATTATCCGAATGCGCTCTAATGAAAATTCAAATTGATACAGAATGACAAATGAAACGAACACCGAATACACAAATAAGATACAAATAACGCCGCAATAACATTCAATTTTAATATTTAGAAGTCCTCGTTGATGACAAAGTCATTCGTCGAGTTGTCGATCCCAACAAAGGCCCGCTGGTAGTTCGCCTCCTTCTTGTCGAAGAAGTTGGTCTTAGAGGTCAGCGAGATGTTGTCCATGAAGTCGAACGGGTTCTCTGTGTTGAAGAACTTCGGCTCGCCGAGGCTAAACAGCAGCCTGTCCGCGACGTATTCTATGTACTGGCACATCGACTTGCAGTTCATCCCGATGAGGTTGACGGGGAGGCTCTCCGACAGGAAGCGCTTCTCTATCTCCACGGCCTCGCGCACAATCTCCTGGATGTTCCTGCATTTGTTGCGCAGGTGCTTATGGAGGAGACAAGCGAAGTCCGTGTGCAGGCCCTCGTCTCTGGAGATGAGCTCGTTGGAGAAGGTCAGGCCCGGCATCAGACCGCGCTTCTTGAGCCAGAAGATGGCAGCGAAGGAGCCGGAGAAGAAAATGCCCTCCACACAAGCGAAGGCGACCATGCGCGTCGCGAAAGACTCCGTGCTGCCGATCCACTTCTGCGCCCAGTTGGCCTTCTCAGCGATGCACGGAATCGTGCGGATCGCGTCGAACAGATGCGCCTGCTCGCTCCGGTCCGCGATGTACGTCTCGATGAGCTTGGAGTACATTTCGGAGTGCACGTTCTCTATGGCGATCTGGAAGCCGTAGAAGCACTTGGCCTCGAGGATCTTCACATCGTTCATGAAGCGCTCCACAAGGTTCTCGTTCACGATCCCGTCGGAGGCCGCGAAGAAGGCGAGCACGTGCTTGATGAAGAACTGCTCGTCCTTCGTAAGGCCGTTGAAGTCCTTGCAGTCCGAGTTGAGGTTGACCTCCTCGACGGTCCAGAAGGAGCTCTCGGCCTTCTTGTAAAAGTGCCAGATATCGTGGTAGCGGATGGGGAAGATCACGTACCGCTTGTTCTCCTCGCTGAGCAGCGGCTCGTCGCACTCTATCTCGCTGATCTCCTTTGCCGGAGCCTCCCTGGCCGAGCCCTCGCCTTCCATTGTCCTGCAAAAATTTGTGCGTTTAAATACATTTTGGCGGGAATTTGATCATCGGCAAATTCTGCGGCGGCTGGCTGCTTTAAAAGTTGTACGGGGTGATACCAGAAAATAAGGGGCTGTTATGGGATAGATTGCAGTATTTAAGTGCAGAATGGGTACGTGCCAGAACGCGTATGGTATTTCAATATCTATAGTGTTACTGCTGCAATATTAATAAATTGACTACCATACTATCTGATTGTAAAATACACCGCAGTTACGCAGCTTCCATTACCTGTTTACAACGCTTTTAACGCCACCGGCCCGTGCAAATTTCCCATTTAATCCCGAAAATTTTGTTCTCTTCCAATGAGCAGCAAAAAGGAACAGAAGATGGAGCTGCGCACGCCGAAGGGCACGGTGGACCGCCCGCCCACCGAGGCGCTGACGCACAAAAAGATGGTGGCTGGTGTAGTGGAGATTTTCGAGCGGCACGGCGGCCTCCCGCTCGACACGCCCACCTTCGAGCTCCGGCCGATCCTCACCAACAAGTACGGGGAGGACTCCAAGCTGATATACGACCTGGCGGACCAGGGCGGGGACATCTGCTCGCTGCGCTACGATCTCACGGTGCCATTCGCGCGCTACGTGGCTGCGAACCGCGTCTCGCGGATGCGGCGGTACGCCGTGGGGCCCGTTTACCGCAGGGACAACCCGTCGTTCAAGACGGGCCGCCTCAGGGAGTTCACGCAGGCCGACTTTGATATCTGCGGCGAGACGCTGCCGATGATGGCCGAGGCCGAGATCCTCTCCATGATTGATGCGATTCTCAGCGGGATGCGGCTCTGCACCGGGGCTGCCCCTACGCGCTTCGTGACGCGGATCAACGACCGCCGGATCATCGCCGGTATGCTCTTTCTGTGCGGCGTTGCGGCGGGCCTCTTCGGAACGATCTGCTCCACGATCGACAAGGCAGACAAGCTTTCGTGGGCGGAGCTGAGCAATGAGTTCAGCGAGAAGGGACTCGAGGCGGCCCAGATCGATGGGATCCACGAGTACCTGGAGATGCAGGGGCGCACCAACGAGGAGGTAATCGCCTTTTTGGATGGCCGTCTGGCCGGAGTGAGCGACGAGTCCGCGCCCGCCGTGCAGGGCTTCAGAAAGGCCGTGGAGGAGCTCAAGCTGCTGATGAATTACACCAAGACAATGCGGGTTGAATCTGTCAGGATCGATCTGAGTCTCGCGCGCGGCCTCGACTACTACACCGGGCTGATCATCGAGGCATCGCTGGTCGGCTCAGAGATCGGCTCGGTGGTCGGCGGTGGCAGGTACGACAACCTGTGCAGCTCCATCTCCAAGCACTCTGTGCCGTGCATCGGCTTCTCCGTGGGGATCTCCCGCCTGATGGCCGTTGCTGCGAAAGCTGCTGTGTCAAGCGGCGTGTTCGTTGGCTCGGCGTACGGACTGATGGCCGAGGAGCGCCTTGCGCTCTTGGGCGACCTCTGGGCCGCGTGCATGCAGGCACAGACGTTCCCTGGCAAGCGTGTCAACTTCAAGGAGCAGCTTGAGTATGCGACGAAGAACGGTTTTAGAGTTGCTGTCTTTACCGGCGAGAACGAGTCGAGGCAGGGTCTGCTGTTGGTTGTTGATGTGCAGAGCGGGGAGAAGGTGGAGATACCGCGCGGAGAGCTCATAGAGAAGCTATCAGCTTATTTCAACTAAAGTTTTTGCGTATTATGGACAAGAGCTTGTATGTTTCAGCCCTAAAGCAGCAGTTTGCTGTGAAGAAGCTTAGAAGGTAGACTGCTTATTCAATAAACGTATTGGCTTATTTGGGTGTTTTATTGTATTTTTTAAAAAGCAGGGAAGAGTAAGAGATTGTTGGCTTTGTTAGCGGTACTTTAGCCGACAGTAGTCTTGACATTTTGTACAATCTCAAAACTCATCTTTCACTACCTTGTCATATGTTGTGCTACCAAACAGTTTCTGACATCTAAACTAACTAGCACCAGCATCAATCATCTTGGCCTATAGCCTTGAATCGCCAGTCTTTTTACAAAGAACGCCCGTGGTCCGGCTGCTTCGAAATCCTTTCGAAATGACGAAAAATTGATCCCATGAGAAGCACGACTGATGCGTTCTCGGAGGGAGCCAGGAAGCAGGGAGCGGAGGAGCGCAGAGACTTCACCAAGACCGCGGCGTACGCTCTGATTACCGAATTCATATTCAAGATAGACAATTCGATCAAGACAGAGGCGCAGCAGCAGCCGCACGATCCGTTTATTAAGCGGCTCGGGGAAATCGTGGAGGGCACGCCGCTGTCGGAGAAGCCGTCGCGCTTCGCCAACGAGGCCATGCGGAGCGTCATCGAGCAGGTCCAGGAGCTTGCCAGGAATACTGATGGCACGAGCAGCCGCGATGAGGCCCGCTACCTCAGCGAGTCCTTCGGCAACAGCATAAGAATGGACTACGGCACCGGCCACGAGCTGAACTTCCTGTGCTACTTGTACGTGCGGCACCGGCGCGGGCTGCTCGCCATCAACGAGGTGTTCGCGGTGCTCACCGAGTACTTCCGCACCATCAGGGCGTATATCAAGAAGTTCAACATCGAGGCCGCCGGCGCGCGCGGCTGCTGGTCCGTCGACGACTACCAGCTGCTGCCCTTCCTCTTCGGGTCCTCTGAGAACTTCGACACGCCGCTCAGGATCGAAGACTGCGGCCACGGGGTCTTCTACGAGGCGTGGGCCGGGAAGGACGGCCGCGGGATGCTGGCGAAGGTGTGCGAGCTCGGCTGGCCGGAGATCAACGTGGGCATGCTCAGGATGTACGACAAGGAGGTGCTGGGCAAGTTTGTTGTGACGCAGCACTTCATATACAGCGAATACCTGCCCAGCGATTCTGCGCAGTAATCATGTGCTGTGGTTTTATTAAATTATATTTTGGGCTATAGTTGTGTGTGTAGATGTTATAAGTGGCGATGCTCCTGTTATTTAAAATACAATAAAAACTGTCTGCACTTGTTAAAATATCACGAACTCTGCAAAAGCTCGTGTTTTGGTAATACAAAAGTATTTATTTACAGGACGTTGAAGCATTTAACTATACAATGATATTGAAATGAATATAGCAAGTCCCTATCCCACGATATCCTCGTAGATCAGCTCCAATAGAGCGCGCCTATCTGTGACAGCCTCCAGGATTCCCTGAAACTTGGAATAGAAAGTCTTCTTGTCCACCTTGTACAAGAAGTAGTATATTCTGGGATCGTCTAGCTTATTATCGATGATAGCGCCAAGCAGGGGGAATGAGTAGATCCGGTGCTTCTCTGCCCCGCACTGCTTTATAAAGCCACAGACTGTAGGCATGGCAGCAAATGCAACTGGGCCTGCTGGTATTGCGTCGGGAGCACAAATAGGCGGGCAGTTGTCTACTACCATACCAAAAGGCTCCGCAAACACAACCTGATTGGATGCTTCCGCAGCAGCAGTACTGTTATCCTCATCACCCTCGCATTTCCCCGCTAGAATGCCAGCATCTTTGAGTTCAGCATAAACACCGGCAGCGCTCCAGTTTGACCGCTCGATGCGTTCGGAAAGCAGCCCAGCCATGGTGGCCGGATCGCACACAATGCAGGCTGCAATGAAATCCCCGTAGCCTGGACAGATGGCAAACGCAACGGAGCTCTTTATCAGCAGCAGCCTGAACTTGAGGGCCTTCACATTCTTGAAAAGACCCAGCATGAATGCAAGCTGTGCGCGGGTGCCTTCTACCCTGTCACTTGTCTGGCTCTCTCTAACGGGCATGAGCTCAAGGTAGTCCAAGAGGCCCTCTCTGGCGGGATCCTCGTAGAAGCAGAGGAGATTCACCATGTCGGGCGCGGCCGGATCCATAAGCTTAATCAGGCGATTTGCGGCCTTCACTATTATCGGTCCGAAGCCCAGCTCCCTGAACTCGGTGCGGTAGACCTCCAATTCGAGGAGTCTGACGAGCCCGGCAGCCAGGCTGGAGAAGTCCACGTCCGCGTTCTCTGCGCAGAGCATCAGACACACGTACCTGCTGATGGACGAGTTGTACACCCTGTGCGCCGCGCACTGCTCGCACACCACGCGCATCAGCCGGGCGAAGGACCCGTGCTTCCACACCGCGTGGGCGAACTCTGAGTCGAGGTAGGCGGGCCCCGCGCCCTCGAAGATCAGCACCAGCGCCTCCTCCACGTCCGCCGTGCCGTGCAGTCTGAGGAGCGCGCGGTCGATCCCGTGCGCCTGCACGTAGAGCATGCAGCGGTTCTGGCCCATCAGCCGCTCTTCGCGCAGACAGGCCGCAAGGACGCCCAGGTTGTGCTGCACGTCGGACAGCTGCTTGAGGCGGCCGTACGCATCGAGGAAGTCGCCGTACACGTTGGTGTTGCGGCGCCCGAGGTTGGAGATCAGATCCAGCAGGCCCATGGGCGGTGGCCCGAGCTGTGTTTTGTTGTTTGTAAATCAAAAAATGCCATGCCATAGTGCTAGGAAAAAGAATGAGAAAGGATGGCATATTAAAGCAGATGAGCTGCTTATAAAAATAGTTTGTTGTTATTTGATTATAATAGGCATAGGCTAAAATACCACTCTATGCCAAAATCTGCCATCTCTAGAAAAAGAATGCAAAAATCTATCGTTTCGTTCATAATGATGAAAAATTTTACGTAATTTTGCCGCGATTGCAAAGCACTGCACACGTGTGGTATTGCAAGCAAGGCAATCTATCGCATTGCCACTATCAGTAACCGACCAATGGTTACTTCCACAATCTATTTTACTACCACTTGCGCCTCCTGGCTGATTGGCCCTCAGCCCCTTTCTTTTATAAGGCAGGACGGTAACCCTTTGAGGAATGGGATCGGTGGAGGCATTCCTGAAGCACATGAAAACCTACACAAGGCCGGAGATGGGCGTGCCACCCAGTCCGGTGTGCGAGGTTGCTAGAAAGAAGGCCGGGCCGCATGTAATCAGCGGGTACTTTGACAGGAGCATGGCTATTTTTATGAGCGACAGGCACAGAATGCTAGGGAGCGGCAAGGGCGCCGTGGATGGGCAGGCAGCGGATGTACAGCCATCCGTGCCCGAGGCAAAGGAGAATAAATCAAATGAGGCAGATAAGGAACTGCCGGATCCATTCTTCTCCGCGATAGAGCAGGACGACGAGTTAGGGCCTTGCGAGGCAGAAAGGGAACGCCGCTGCATGGACGACTCGTACGTAGCGAACGGCATGTACAACTACGTGGATGACCCGACGGCCAGGGCGAGGCGCACCATCGCAGAGTACAACCTAGCCGCCGAGCTGTCCCTCCACAGGGCAATGCCCAGGAAATCCAAGTTCATCGATGGGATTCTGTCGTTCAACGACCAGGTGGCACGGGTCATCAGGGGCGACCCGTCGGTGGCCGTGAACGTGCTGTCCAGCAAGTACAGATACTGCAAGAACAAGGTGGTGGACACCGTCAAGATAGACCTGGTGCGGGACGGCTGCACGAATCTGCCGGGGAGCAGCACCAGCGATGTGGACATAGCCTCGAACTACAACATCAAGTACGCGCGGCGGTTCAACTATACCATCAAATTCTACCGCATATTCAATCCATACGACTTCTGCAACGATAACCGCTTTGTTTCCCTGCGCGCGTGCCTCTACCACCTTCTGGTGCTGGACATCGATCCGCGGCTGTTCATGAAGGCGCGGATCATCGGCTTCTACAACCAGGACGTGGCCGCGGTGCAGCTCGCCGACGACATCCTCTTCTTCTCGCTGTGCTACGACATAAAGACGCTGCCGCTCGCGCAGCTCACCGGCTTCCTGAAGGACTGCATGGCCACGCAGTCCGGCGACCCGGCGAGCGCGCTGCTCTTCGCGCACATCGCGTTCCAGGCGCTGGTGAACGGGCGGCGGGAGCCCGCGGAGAGCGCAGAGCGCAGCATCGGCAGGGTGAGCGCGGGCATCAGGTCCGTGGTGCGGAGCCTCGGCAATCTCGTGGTGAGCAGGAAGCACGCCGAGGCCGTGCCCTGCGCCGCAGCGGATCTGTTCGATCTCGGCGTGCACATCCACAGCGACAGAATATCCGTGAACGGCTGCGACTTCGACTCTACGCTGCCTGCGCAGATGCGGTCGGGCATACGCGAGTCGGTGCACAGGAAAATGCAGGGCTTCAGCGTGGTCAGCACCGTGTACGGGCTTGCAGTGGTCTGCAGACGGCGCGGCATACACCTGGAGCCGTCCTTCATCGCGCCGTTCTGCGCCTCCCTGGCCGTGGCCGGAAACGACAGCATCGCGGCCGTCGCGCTGCTCGACACGATGGGCGTGCGCATAGGCCACGAGCTGACGCACACGTACCGGCAGACGATCGCGCGGATCGCCGACAAGTTCTGCGTCGCGCTGAACGCGGTCCTCAAGGAGAGCGTGAGCAGCGTCCGCCTGTGGAGCAGCTACTGCGACAGCGGCGTGCTGTTCAACAGCATCGCGTGGATCCTGGAGCGCGCGCCCGTGCCGGCCGGCGGCGCGCACGGCGGCGAGCCCGCCACGACCGGCGAACACGTGCAGTCCTGCTTCATGGCCGGCATCTCCAAGGTCTACATAAAGCGGATCCGCAAGACCAAGACGATCCTGGACCTGGAGCCGATCTACCTGTCGATCCTGCACAGCAACAGGCTATTCGGCGTGTGCTGGCCGGTGGAGGCGGAGCTCAAGCGCATGGTGCGGCTGCATGCGGTGCGCGAGGCGCGCGGCTGGCCGACCGGAGGGTTCGGCGAGAAGATCAGGAGCATCCTCAACGAGTGAGGGGATTTGTGTAGAATGTGAGAAGTTAATAAATTTTAAAATGGATGTGAGTAGTTCTATATTTAAGGACTGTAAGTCTACCACTTAAATGAATTGCATTTAGTTTAACAGCAACTGCCATGTAATATCGCCATTCAATGATCTGGGCTGATGCTTTTGCAGCAGCCTGTACGATTCGCAGCATCCAATGGCTGTGCAGTGCGCAGCGCATGCCACGCTAAAAGGAGAGCGCGGTCCAATGGGAGCCAAGCACCTTTAAAAGCTGTTTCAGCGCGGCAGGGCATGTCTTCCAACGACAAGAACGGGCGAAGAAGCTCTTTCTTCATCATCAACAAGAAGGATCAGAAGAAGAAAGACCAGAAGAAAGAGAAGAAGGAGAGCGCGCCCGCGTCGGACTCGTACAGCTCGCTCTACAACATCATCAACGACTACAAGTCGAGCAGCTTTGCGTCGAGCGATCTGGCGAATAGCCATAAGGGCGACAAAAAGGACGGCGCGGCGCACTCCAGCCACCCGAGCGACAGTGAGAGCAGGGGCAGCACAGAGAGATCTACGGATGCAAGCGCTGGATCGTCTTCCGCGAGCTCCCTGCCGTCGAGCGCTTCAGAGTCTACTGACGATGCGGTAGCTAAGAAAGCTGCTGGCGGCGCGGCCGCCGGTGGCGCTGTTGCGGCTGGAGCCGCTGCGGCCCGTGGCCATAGTAGCAGCGGGGAGGCCGCAGCGACCGAGGAGAAGGTCGACGAGTTCGAGGACAAGGCCTTTACGGGCACGGGCGGCGCGTTCTTCAACAACGACAAGATAACGGAGGAGGTCAAGTCGGACTCCTTTAGCGCGTCGACGGTGGAGGACCTCAAGGACGATGCGTACACGGGGACCGGCGGTGCGTTCTTCAAGAACGAGAAGATCGCCGAGACCACGAAGGAGGAGAAGAGCAACGCGGAGCAGAAGGACCAGGCCTATACTGGCACCGGCGGTGCGTTCTTTAAGAACAATACGATCGACGAGGTAGAGGACAAGAAGACCGAGCACGAGCGCAAGAGCGACGCGTACGCCGGGGTCGGCGGCGCGTTCTTTAACAACGATCAGATTCCCACGGTGCACAAGGATAGCGAGGAAGCGGCTGCCTCAGAGGCTAAGAATGCTGAAGACGCCGCGGCCGCTTCGCACGATGACAGGGAGGAGGAGAGCAAGCACGTGAAGATCGACGAGGACGAGAACGAGAACATCGACATCCCCGACGACAAGACCAAGAACGAGTTCACGCCGTACATCCTGGCCACGCCGTGCGCGGGGAGCAAGATCCACGAGTACCGCGACAACGACGAGGTGCTGGCCGAAAGCGCGTTCTTCAAGCGGCGCATCGTCTTCTCGTGCTTCTGGCACAAGAAGTACTTCGTGCTGCTCAAGAGCGGCAAGATGGTGTACCACAAGTGCAGCGGCGCGCGGTACGCGAAGGGCAACTGGGACATCACCAGCAGCTCCGGCTACCAGAAGATCGACAAGCCGAACGCGTGGTGCCATCCGTACCGCTTCGTGTGCGATCTGGACGACACGCAGCTTTACTTTGCGTACGACTCTGAGGAGGAGCGCGATTTCTGGTACGAGAAGCTGAAGAGCGTCTCGCGTTATTAAATAGCTTAAATTTATAGCTTTTAAAAGTGTGTGCATATACATAAGTGTGTACATATGCATAGCTACAATATTAATTAAATACAGCGTGATAATTAAATTTACTACATCGAACTACTCATTCACCCGCGCCTCGTACACGGACTGCATCGCCTTGTAGAAGAAAAGCGGCAGCGCCTTCTTGTCGAACTCGATGATGTCATAGAAATAGTCCGGCACGCTGCAGTTCTGCGAGTCGTCCAGCCGGAACACGTATATGTTGTCCTTCTCCTCCAGGTGGAACTGCAGCCGCTTGTGCCCCGTCGTAGAATCGCGCTCTATGGTGAAGCACAGCTGGTCCTCGCCCTCGGTGATCGCGATCCCGAGCAGCTTGCTGTAGAGCAGCGCGTCCTGCTTGAGGCTGCGCAGCAGCGCGTTCTCGCAGCGGTAGGACGCCACCAGCTTGTTCTCCAGCGTCTCCTGCTCGGCATGCGCCTCGTGCGCGGCGGGCGGCTCGGGCCTCCGGGGCTGGCGCAGCGGCGTCGCGGTCTTTTTGCGGGGTGTTTGGAATGTCAGTGCCCTGCGCTTGGCCATTACACCCCTCAAATTTTTGCGCTTTAAAGTGCGCGGAAAGAAACACACACTCTATGGGGTTGTGGCGAAAGTTGGGTGTATAGACACAGGCTTAGAGTACGCTAAATTGGTGTGATAACGTGTTATGATAACTGCATTCTATCAATTTAGTTTTTGAATACATAGTTATATAACTTCTACTATCTACATACAATTTAATCCATTCTATTTGTTTAGCACTCCAGCACCTGTGCTGCCTGGCGGTGCGCAACGATATTCCTGCACTCCACCGCTACCTTCCCGTTGAGCATGAAGGGCTGTGCGCTGTTCATCAGCAGACCGTGCCGCTGCTTGTACTTGAGCAGGCGCTGCAGCGGCGATACGTTGCTTCTGTAGTACTCGACGTCGCTCTTGCACTCGCTGAACTTAAAAGGCGCGTTGCTCTGGTAGTACACAAAGTTGGACAGCCAGCCGCTGAACTGCTCGTCGATCTTTATCTCCTCGATGCGTCCGAGTGCAGTGGTGTGCTCGTGGCCGTTGATCGCTATGCTGATTGCCTTGCCGTTGTACACACACTTGACGTTGAGGTAGAGGCGCTCGGTGCTCTTCGGTGTTTCTGCCACTGTGCTGGCGCCCGGTGCCGCGGCAGCATCCGCTTGGGCAGCAGTTTCCGCGTGGTCCGGCTTGCTGCGGATAGCGAGGATCGGCACGGCGCCGAGCGTGTCTTTCTGGAAGTAGACCGCGCCGGCCTTTACGAACACGAAGGCTTCTCTGCTGAACCTGAACAGGATGTTCGTGCTCTTCGTATATGCGATGGTGAAGTGCCCGCGCATGGTGAAGCGGTGGTTGTCGTTGTGCACCCGCAGACAGCCATTGTGGAACAGTAGACCATCCTCGAGCTCCGCATCGGCCAGCGCTGCAGGGCTTCTGGTCTGGTCGGTGGACACTGACTCATCTCCCGCTAGCACAGATGCCGCGCGGCCCCGTCTGATGCTCTTTCTGAGCGCTGCGCCGTACACCGAGTTGTCGCTATTTATGGACAGCTGCGCGGTGCTGTCGCCCATTTTTACCAGGTGGTTGACGCACTTGATGTAGAACAGGGAATACTCGGTTATGCCTGCCAGCCGCTCCAGGAAGAGCTGCTTGTCGAAGGCATAGACCGCCTTTATCAGGCCAGGATCTTTGAGCAGGAAGAAGATATCTACCGTAGTTCCTCTGTCGTCATTGTCCATGCTGGATAGGAATACGGCTCGCGGGATGCCGATGCCTTTGCTCGCGAGGAATTCGAGCTTTTTGATATCCGTGCATTTCTCGTTCCGCAGGGACCCTGTGAGCCCATCTGGCTGCTTTTGCTTGTTCTCCCTCTCATCCTTAGCACGCGCGCCTTTCTGTCTCTTCCGGCGCTGCGGGCCTTTGTCCCGGAAGAGCCGCTCCACTAGGAACGGCGTTCCGCGCCTGGCCAGCTCAGCGACAATTGCCTTGAAGTCTTTCGTGCGCTGTGTGGCGTAGTAAAGAAACGGCGAGCTGGCGAACGCGGCCAGATCCTCGTCATTTATCTGGTCGAAAAAGTCCAGCGAGCAGGTAAGCGCCTCTGCGTAGTCCTCATCGATCCGGTGGCAAATCCGGTAGAAAAGCGCCGTCTGGTAGCCCGTTTGTTTGATGAACGATTTTGTAAGGCCTTCGTGCTGCAGATGGCTGAGAATAGCCTCGGTGTGGCTGGTGTTGTCTCTGCGGTAGCTGGCCACGAGCAGATCCAAAAGCTGCTTTGCTGCATCACCGTTCAAGTCGGTATGCCACTGGAAATGCTTCTGCAGCAGCCTCAGCCTGCAGAGCAGCAGTCGGTGCGACTTTCGCAGCACAATCACCTCTCTGAGCAGCGCTACGTCGCGGTTGTACCGCAGCTCGTTGAAGAAGAAGGCGGAGCATTCGACGTAGAGCAGAAGGCTCTTCATTGGCTGCGCATGGCGGGCCCACGCCAGGATATTCTCGGCGGTGGTGCTATTTCTGTAGGTGCTGAATATGTGAGTAATCACGTAGTAGATTTCGATGGGCCCTGAATAGGCGGTGGCTTGCTCTCCGTAGGTGGCCGCGATCACAAAGGCCAGGATATCCACAATGCTATCGGTAAGCGCACCTTTGCTGGTCCTGGCCACCGCCATCTGGACAATGGCGTTCTTTTTGTTGGGCGCATCGTCGTGTTCGCCGGTCCCAGACATTCGGCTGATGACCTCGTGGGCGTCGTTGAAGCCGTGGCCGTGCAGGATACCCCGCAGATGGTCCTCGAAGCCCGCCACCTTGAGCAGTGCCTCGTACACCAGCTGCTCCACGTACGGCTTGATCTTCTTCCTGGAGAAAATGGAGCCGCCGCTGCACGCCGCAACGGCATCCGTGAGCTTTGTTAGGCTGCCTTTGCTGTAGGAGTCCAGTGAAATGATCGCCGTGAGCGCCTCCTCCGGCGCCGTCTTCACCGTGCCCACGATCTCATCGAACGGTCTGGTGTCGGGCTGCCGCGCGTACGGAACAATAAATGTGCGGTTCAGCATGTGCCGGCGTCTGCACCTTGCTAAATTGCTTTCGTTACACATTCTGCAGCGTGATTGGAGCGGTTTCAGTTACAGCTGGTGTTACCTGGCATTTGCATGGCGGTGGGGTTGTGCGTATATTGTTAATGGCGTGTGAGCATGTGTAAAGGCTGTCCAATACCGCTGCATGTCTACATCTGCACGTTTGAATTCGCTTTCACAACAAGTATTTGAAACACGCGCAGAGACAGGCAGCTCTGGAGTGGTAAGAGCATTACAACGTGGAGCCATAGCAAACGCCATCAGTAGAGACCATATAAACTAGCTTAAAGCAATTGTACTCAATAATGACATGTTTTTATTGTACATAAATAGCGCCCGCTAGCAGGCGTACGAGCGGCGCTTTGAGCCGCGCCGCAGCTTCATCCCGCGCTTTGCGTTGTAATTCGACAGGCAGTCCCTAAGCGCGCTGTTCGTCTCGGAGTTGTCGAGGTCCGAGAAAGACGAGAGATCGGCGAAATCGCTGCTGGAACGCTTGCGGTATTTACGGCCTCGGAGTTGGCGCGAAAGAACGGTCAGTCCTGCGAGCGTATCGCTGACATCGGTCTCTGAGGGCTCGCACGGGTCGCTGCACTGCATATCAGACTCATTGCTGCTCTGCCGTCTGCGCTTCTTTTTATGGTGCTGCTGCTCGCGTCTCTGCGCTGATACGGGCTGGCCCAAGGGCGGCAGAGCGCTCGCGCGGCTGTTACGGTCGAGGTCCTGGTACATGCTGTGTGCGAGAGCGCACTGGATGAACTTGAGCTTTCTGTTCAGCTTGTCTTCGGTCGGGTTGCACTTCTTGGTCGCGCACATCCTGAACTTATTGACCGCCTTGTTGGTGCAGTCCTCCTTGCGGAAGATCCCCGACTCGGCCGAGAGGCACGAGTCGTCGCGCATCAGAATGTACACGTCGGGCGCAGAGTACACGAGCCGGATGCCCTGCCTGTCGGCCTCGCCCTTGGGGTTCAGCTCGTACCACTTCCTGAATATCCACCAGCCGCGCTCTGAGAAGGCGCTCTTGTCGTCCTCTGTTTTGAGTCTCTTCTCTGCCTGGTTCTCCAGATCCTCGAGCACGAACCGAATGGCATTGTCGGCCTCGACGACCGTCAGCTCGTCGGAGCCGCTGGCCTTCCCGATGAAGCGCTCGCTGTTAACGTCTTTGAAGTACACGCCCTTGCGCTCCTGGCAGCAGATAAATGCCGTGCAGGCTAGCGCAGCCAGCCAGCTTTTCCATCCCATGCTGCTGTGTGGCACTCGCGTTAAATCCGGTGCATGTTTTAGGTGCTATTGGTCATGCGAATTATAATGCGCCAATGGTACTGTGTTTTAGCCTATAAAGTTGTTAGCCTTTTAAATTATTCGCGCCCGGGAATTGCAATAGATTATGCTATTGTGCAGATCATAATATAAAGCTCATTGCTGTGAGTAGCCAGCTAATAGGAGTAGCATTTGCCTTTACCCGCATACATGGTTTTATAGACGTTAAAAAGTCGAGCTCAATATGGTGGAAAATAGGCTAGTTAGATGCAAATTAATAATTTATTAGATAGATCTTCTGCGCCCGGATTCGTAAGGACTGTAGAGCGGCCTGCCATAAGGGCTCGAGCGAAGATCCACATATGGATTCGAACGGAGATCTACTGCAAATGGATCGTAACGAGGATCGATAAATGGATTCAGAACATAGCCCGATTGGGTCACCGGCCAAGCCGCTTTGCGCTCCATTTCTCTAAGTCTCCTCTGGTTTTCCTCAGAATGGCCGACGAAGCTATCGCTCGTCTTCGGCTCCTCGTACGAAATCTCAATCAGCGGCAGGAACGTGGTCGGCTGGGCGGTGCAGCTGCCGCGCACGAACGTCTTGGACGATTCGTTGAATTTCAGGCACTTCTCGCTGCTCACAAGGACCAGGAGATTGTCAGCCGTCAGAATGAGCCTGAAGTTCTGGTTGGACGCGCCGTGCATGCCGTATGAGATGAGATTGTCGCCGCCGCCCGACTGGTCGAGCACGAGGCCGCTCACCGGGTTCTGTATTATGAGAGACTGCAGGGGGTTGGTGCCGTCCAGTAGGGTGATGTCGGTCGCAGCGTCGAACGTGCCCAGCGTGACTTGCTGGCCGCCGTTGATCACGAGATACTCCGCGCTCGCTGTGTCCTGCAAAAATAACGCGGACACGGTTGACAGGAACAGCAGCATGGCGCATCCTTGAGGGACTTTTTATCAGCTGATGGTGCGTTTCATCTGCCTTGCCCCTATTGGACCGGCGCTGATGCGGCGGCTAAAACACGCATGTCGCGCATTCAGCGTGCTGTTTGAGACATGACTGGCTCTCTACGAGTGGCAGTTTGTGCTGGCAGTGTGTAGTTACCGAGGCAAGTACATGCGTTTTCAGGTGTTCTGTAAGTATATAAATTATAATCTGATGCTAGCTTATTTATACAAGTAGCTAAAGGTTAAACCATAATCTCTACTGGTAATTTAGAGATGCCTTTAGCCACGCAAATAAAAAAATTAGTCAAATTTACGATCGTGCCAACTTCGAAATATGCATTATTCCTAATACTTTATACACTTCAAGCAACTAGATTTAATTTATAAGACACCGATCGGGCGCAGAATTCTCAGCGTCTGCGCCAGATCTCCAGTGTTCTGCGTCTTATCCTGCCCCTTGAGCCGCACCAGATAGGGCTGCGTGATGTTCAGCCTGTCCGCCTCATCGACCTCGCGCAGATCCTTAGTGCCGATCGGGTCCACGTAGTTGACCATGCTCCCGCGCGGCGTCGTCTTGATGAGGTGCTGGGCCGTGTGGTAGTTCCTGCGCTCGTAGATGGTCAGGTGGACCGTATCGGGACCGCTCGAACCCTCGCAGGGCGAAAGCTGCAGCTTGTGGTCAACGAGCAGCAGGCAGTTGTTTCCGTCCGTCACCGCCGCGTATCTCCCGTCCTTTTCCAAAGAAATCGCGAACGCGACGGGCTTGTCGGTGTTGGGCTGTCCGATTGTCAGCTGGTTGTTGTTGTTGCTGGTCACAACCGGCTTGCCATCGCAGTAGATTCCGGTCTTGTGCGGCAGATTCGGATCGGCTACGCGTTTGCAAGAGCTAGCTTCAGCGATACTGTTCACCAGCTTAAAGCTGTTATTTCTGCCGAGCGCTAGGAAGCCGCCCTCCACGTTCTTGGTTTGGAACTTCAGATAGTCTCCCAGTACAGCGCCCAGTAGCAGCAGAAGCATGGCGCCTTGCCTGTCGCCATTTTTAAATCCGCGATATAAAACAGGGCCGACCAATGAAACGCCCGGCTTGCAAACCTCTGGCGCCGGCTGTCCTGCTGAAAAGCAAGCGTTTCACAATCAGCCCTGGTGCCTCAGGCACACAAGTGCATAAACTATTGCAGACAGCGCTGCAGAGCCACCGCCGCATTTATAATTGTCGGACTGCTGCACTCATCCCAACACCGTATTTGAAAGTGAAATGAGCTCGTTCACCATGCACGAATGTTTGCGCCCTGTGTGCAATTTTTTAGCGATCAATTTTGCATCAATGCGTGGCAGTGGTGACGTAACAAATCGCCCAGAACAAATGCGCGCTAAAAGAGGGTGGCACAAAAGCTGATGCAGTACTTACGATGAGGTCCCACCTCATGCAGGCAATATGAGGCAAGAATAGTTATTAAATACGCATTAAATACATATTGTGATAGCTCAAATGATCATCCAATTGCTTAAACACTATCCTTTATCTCTTCTCACAACTAAGCTATCGCACCAGCTTTTTAAAATCCGGTTCAAACAGCGAGTTTTCTGCTCGCTGGCTCATTGCTCAGCCTTTGCGCCGTCTTAAGAATCTGCACATGAACCGATTATTTAACAAGCATGCAGAGCTTTTTCACCGTGGTTATTCACCCGCTGCGTTATAGCCGGTAGCTGCTCGTGCGTGTTCCCGCCTGAAATATTTAAAAAATTTTAAGATCAGAGGCCCCATGGGAGACTACAATCGTGGAAGACCTAGAGATGGAGGAAGAGATGGCGGACGAGACGGCGGCCGCGGGCCCCCACCGAGACGGCCGCCTGTGCCGTCGGTGACCGCGCCCACGCCGTGCGATGTGACGGTGAATCTGTACAGGTACACCGGCCAGAGTCTGCTGCTGCATGCCTACGCCGTGACCTTTGAGCCGGAGGTGCACCGCAACGGCACGTTCAGCGTTTTTATGCGCATGGTGCGCGAGAAGGGCTTCAACGAGCAGTTTGCGTATGACGGCGTTGCTACGCTCGTGTCGCGCAACAAGTTCCCTGATACGGCGCTTGAGGTTGAGTTTGGCACCCGTGCGCAGCGCGTGCGTATCGAGTACAAGAACAGCTACGATATGGCGGACAACCACGTTGATGTTGCGCGCTTTGTGAATGCTGCTGAGGTGGTCACGCAGTTTTCGCAGCGCCAGGACTGCTATGTGGAGAAGGGCCGGATGGTGTCGCCCGTTGCGCGCCCTACGCCGCTGGATGGTGGACTGGATGTAATGGCTGGATTGACTGGTGTTCTTAAGATGACCAGCGAGTACGGGCTGTGCATGAATCTGGATCTGTGCTTTGGTGTGTTCCTGCGGCCTGTTGGGCTCATTGAGCTTGCTGAGGAGATGCTTGAGAAGCGCAACCGCGGCTCTCGTTACGGCTCCAGCCAGGCGCGCCTGCCCGATGCTGGTGATTCTTTCTACGATACGATGGACCGCTGCCTGAAGAATGCGCGGCTCGAGACTACGCACCGCGACAAGCCGATGAGCTTCAAGGCCTCTGGGATTCTCAACAAGCCGGCCACTTCTGTGGAGTTTGAGATCGAGGGTGTTAAGATGACCGTTGCCGAGTACTTTGGTAAGACGTACAAGCCGCTGCGCTACCCGCAGCTGCCGCTCGTGGTGGTGAAGAAGCGCCAGATGGTGATCTACATGCCTATGGAGGTGTGCCGTGTGGTGCCTATGCAGAAGTACGCGCACAAGCTCGACGAGGCTGGCACTGCGCAGATGATCCGCATCGCTGCGCAGCGCCCCGCCGAGCGCTTCGATCACATCGCTGAGAAGGCCAAGGAGCTCGCCGCGCTGAACAGCCCTGCGATGCAGCAGTTTGGAATGGCGTTCGATGGGCGGATGGTCAATTGCCGCGGTGTGATGCTGCCGCCGCCTGCCATTACCTTCAGCGATAACCGGACCGTGTCTGTCAACAACGGATCGTGGAATCTGGCTGGTGTGCGTGCTGTGCAGGGCGTTTCTATCGATGCCTGGAAGATTTTTGTGTTCCGCTCCTGTGCGCGCATTGGCAGCGATGCGATCCGTGCATTCTGCGACGGCGCGAAGCGCTACGGCATTGAAATCCCGGCCAATCCTGAGATTGTAACGGTAAACACTGTGGGTGATTTCTACAGCGCACAGAAGGCGCGGTTCAACCTGGTTGTGCTGCCCGACAAGAGCGCGCAGCGCTACGAGGAGGTCAAGCGTATCGCTGAAACGTACAATGCATGCTACACGCAGTGCATCGTAGCATCCAACGTGCCCAAGCTCACCAATCTTTCGTTCATGAGCAATATGTTCCTCAAGATTAACAGCAAGCTGGGCGGCCGGAACTGGTCCATCGATTCTAAGCTGTTCGCTGATAAGCCGACGATCCTCTTTGGTATCGATGTGTCCCATCCTGGCGTTGGTGATCTCGATAGCCCATCCATCGTTTCCGTTGTTGCTTCTCTCGACTACTCCTTCATTACCTACAAGACCGTGATTGCTCAGCAGGAGCGCAGGCAGGAGATCACCGAGGATCTGCGCTCCATTGCCAAGGCGATGCTCAAGGCGCACTACGGGTCCACGAAGATCAAGCCGGCGCGTATCATCGTGTTCAGGGACGGCGTGGGCGACTCTATGTTCGACGCTGTCTTCAGCACGGAGGTGGACGCCATCAGACAGGCCTGCACGGACCTTTCTCCGTCCTACACGCCCGAGATCAACTTCATCGTTGCGCAGAAGCGCCATTCGATCCGCTTTGCCCACAAGAACAACAACCTCGTTCCGGGCACGGTCGTGGACAGCCTGCGCGTGCCGACGGGCAACGCCACCGCGGGCGGGTCCGTTTCCTTCGCGAACTGCTCCTGCGACTTCTACATGGTCTCGCACCATGCGCTCCAGGGCACCGCACATCCGGTCCGCTATCTCCTGCTGCTCAACGAGTCCAACATGCCGAGCCAGTACCTGTACGAAGCCGTGTACGGGCTGTGCCACCTCTACATGCGTGCGACCAAGTCGGTCAGCGTGGTGCCGCCTATCTACTACGCGCATCTCGCGGCCGCCAGGGGCAAGTGCTATCTCGAGCGTAACGATGAGGGTGCGCTGAACATGCGCAGCTGCGATCAGAATATCAGCAAGAGCTTATACTACTTATAAGTAAATCGGTATTCGAAAATAATATTCATATTCATGGGTGTATGTCTGGGAGGCGTTTAGGCTTGCATGTTGTAGATCGATACCTATTTAGTAGAGCAATGAGCTAATCATGGTTTTTAAGTAGGACATAAAGCCTTATGATTTGTAGGCATATGGAACGGTGGTGGCAGGCGAGGCGCCAGCGCATGTGTGATGCTTGAAAAATATTTTATAATTACTCCCTAAATAAATTTATTTGTATTCTGTGGCCTCGTCTGCCGCTCTCCTTCTATTTCCTTGCGTCAATATGGGGCTAGTCTCAGATAAATGCCAGGGCATCTCCGCGGTTTCGCGATACGCTTCAAGGCCCTTCATCAAATAGTCAGCTTCTTCAGGATACTTTGTACGCAGCCTCTTGCAATCTTCAAGTAGGCGAGGAACAAGCCCATTTGGTAGCCGGCTCATCAGATCACTATCATCAACGATCTTTCTCAGACGAGTTCGCCCATCAGCCTCCGATACATCCAAATAGTAAGCACTGAGCCCACGGAGCGCAGCCTCACTAGTCTTGATAATATGAGGCTTGCAGCGATAGTAATCAATGATGCGCCTGGTCACAGTAAGCGGATCAATCTCCATTTCAGCAGCTACCTCGACAAACTTAGCCACGTTATGCACCAAGAGACAATGCAACAGTCGTTTATAATTGCACGCCTCCTTGGCTCGTGCCATATCGACGCTTTTAATGCTGTCATACGCAGTCAGCAGACAGCGATACTCGTGATCTCTCTTCTCCTTATATAGATTTATAACGCGTACTATCAGCGGGATGATGAACTCGTTACATATCTTCCCGCAGTCTCCGCTTTTCGCTGCACTGGCCAGGAGGTCAGACAGATCATCGTAGAAAGTATCATCATTGAACAAACTGCTTCTACGGAGCAGATGTAAATACGCGTCCACCACCGTATCAGCAGTAAACACGCCCTTCATTTGTTCTCCGGGACGCACTGACACAGCCGCCGCGATTTTTTCGCGCAGCTGCTCTAAGACAGACGGCATCAACTCCTGCCACCTCTTTTGACTCTCCTCCTTACCAGCTTCAGAAATTTTGATAGGAAACATAAGGAATACTAGGTCTGTGCTCGCATTGTCAATAAGATCATAAAGCAACTCGTATCGCTTGTATGTCGGGTCTGCGGATATAAGCCTGTCAACTACCTCGTTGGGATTCTCGCAAGAAAGCATGTAGAGTATTAGATAATTTTGCTTCCGATTAGAATCTGCATCAACATCCAATCCTGGCATCATTCTGAAATTGGGATCGAATTTGTCACCTGCATTACCCTTCAAACAATCGTTAAGTAGCTTGCCGTACAAGACTTTAACAATACTGGTGAAAGCGGTAAACGGCTCGAAAATGCTCTTTTGGATGCTGTCCCGAGCAATAGCCGTGCTTGTCGGTTCTTTCGCACAGTCTTGGGCGGCTGCATTTACGGAAAGTAAAAGCGATAGAGCCGTTGCAGCTTTCAGTGTTACGGCAGCGAGCAGCATTTTGGGGGATGCAGATTTGTAAAATTTTTCAACATTTGTGCTGAGATGCTGTCCTTTTTAAACCAGTATTGATTGGTCACTCTGGGATATTTACTATATGGAATATCCCCTTCATTAAATAATGCTGAATAAGAACTTTATTGGATCTACTGAGAAGCCAGAGTCTTCTCTTAACAATTTGTAAAATTTTCTAACGTCTATCAGAAAATTCACACGACCAGCAAAAATTGATCTCGCAAAACAACTAGCCCCCTTTGCATGGTACGCTGATTTTTTTAAATTATAAAGCTGGTTTCTTGGGATGCGCCCGGTGACAGGCCGTCATCTACCCTAACAGCATCTTTATATACGTTAATGGCCTTAGTAAAATGATTATAGCTCACCCTAGCAGCCGCAACATACTATCTAGGCTCAAACTGCACATGGAGCGGCGCTTAGAATTATCGAATATAACGATAATGATGATATTGAAGATGCACCAGTAGCCCGGCATGGTGGCTGTGCCATGCTCAACAGCATTCTGCAGCCTCCGCTGAGGCGCCGCTCGCCCAGCGGCCCAGCCCGTTCTCGCTGAAAGCGCGTAAGATTTTTCTCTCCCATGAAAATGGAGATCGAGGAGTGCACGGACCTCTCGATCAGGCTGGTGCTGCACTCGCAGGTTTCCTTCGCGAACACGCTGCGCCGGATCCTGCTCAGCGAGGTCTCGGTGCCGGCCATCGATCTTGTGGAGATCAAAGAGAACCGGACGGTGCTCGCCGACGAGATGCTGGCGCACCGCCTGGGCCTCGTGCCGCTGCGCATCGGCCGCAGGCTGCTGCCGGCCGCAGAGTGCGACTGCGACAGCTACTGCGTGAACTGCTCCGTCAAGTTCGTGCTCCGCGAGAAGAACACGCTCTCGCGCGTCATGCCGCTGACTGGTCTGCACCTCGTCCCCGAGAACCCGGCGGACGCGGTGTGCCACCCGTCGCTGCTGGTCAAGCTCGCGCCGGGCCAGGAGGTGGACATGGTGTGCATCGCGCGGCGCGGCAAGCCCGTCTCGCACGTGAAGTACTGCCCGGTGTCCGTCGTCAGCTTCAACTACGATCGGCGGAACCGGCTGCGCGACACCAACCTGTGGGTGGAGGAGGACGTGCAGAAGGAGTGGCCGGGGATCAACCAGAGCGCCGCGCCGGAGTGGGAGGATGCGCAGCTCGTGGATCTTGAGATTGAGGTCGTGGAGGGCTCAGCGAAGCCGCGGGAGGCTCTGCTCGCTGCGCTGCATGTGTTCAGGGACAAGATGAGCGGGATACTGGAGCAATTGGGATAGTAAATTCGCTGTTTGTGGCTTGTATATGAAGTTTTTTGAAGTGTTTTGAAGCGTTTCATCTTAATTGGGAATGCACTCGCTCATTTCTTTCAGTGTGTCTCTGTAAACAGGAGGAGCTGTCTTTCAGTCTAACAACGATGCTGCCACGCACGGGGACATCGCAATCCCATCCATCTCATCTGTTCATCTTCTCTATTCCGCGGCAGCTTTATACGGCGCACATGCGCACATGTGAAACGCCGAAAAAGAGCCCCAATGGCAAGCGAGCTTTTGTCGGCACCCAGCGAGGACCCCGCGGTCATCCCGTGCCCGCTCGGCGTTTTGAAGGCGCAGCTGCTGCAGGGCGAGGCGGTCGTGAAGGGCGCTGCCGATGCCAACGAGTACAGGACGATCGTGCTCAGCAACGGAATCGCTGTGATGCTGGTGCGCAACCCGCGCTTCACCAAGGCGTGCGTCGCGCTGTCCGTAGGCGTGGGCAGCTACGACGATCCCGCCGACTTCCCCGGGCTCGCCCACTTCCTCGAGCACATGCTCTTCATGGGCACCGAGAAGTACCCGGGCGAGAACGAGTTCCAGGACTTCCTCAACCGCCACAACGGCTCCACGAACGCGTACACCGCCGATGATTTCACCGTGTACTACGCCGACATAGACGCTGCGCAGCTGCGGGAGATGGCCGACATGTTTGCCAGCTTCTTCACCTGCCCGCTCTTCATCGAAGACTCCGTGACGCGCGAGATCAGCGCCGTGAACTCCGAGTTCCTCAACTCGATGAACGAGCCGTACTGGCGGCAGCACGCGGTCCTGAGCGAGTTCGTGCGGGCCGGCGACCAGCGCGGGCGCTTCAGCATGGGCAACACGGAGACGCTCAGCCACGACAGCGTTTGGGAGCGCGTGAAGCAGTTCTGGCAGGACACGTACGCGGCCGGTCTAATGAAGGTGGTCGTTTGCGGCGACGGCGACTTCGACCAGCTCGCGGGCGTTGCGCAGATCTTCGAAGGTATCGAGAGTAAGCCCAAGCTGGATGGGGCCGCGGCTGAAAGGGCATTCTGCAACTTCGAGCCGCAGAGCCTCGGCAAGATCGTAAAGATGGAGCCGCTCGACGACGCGAAGGAGGTAACGATCGTGGTGAACCTGCCGCCGCTGCACAGCAGATGGCGCGAGAGCCCGCTCGAGCTGATACGCAATCTGCTGACGCTGGAGGAGGACGTCGGGCTGCCGGCGCAGCTCAAGAATGCGGGGCTTGCCTTCGGCCTCGACATGGCGTTCGAGCAGCACTTCGATGCGACCAAGGTGCTTATCAGTGTGCAGCTGAGCAACGCCGGCTGTGCGGACTGCCGCAGCGTGCTCGATATGGTCCGCCAGTACATTGCAACGGCGATGCTCGAGGAGCCGGAGTACGAGCGGCTGAGGCGGATCTACGCCGAGGACTTCGATATGCGGCAGCAGGGCGACCCCATCGATTTTGCGCCCGAGCTGGCCGAGCGGATGCAGCTCTTCCCCGCCGCCCAGGTGCTGAGGCAGCCGTACACGTTCGATGCGTTCGACGGGGCGCTGGTTACGGAGCTGCTGGAGATGCTCGGCGACACGCGCAGGTGGCTGGTGGTGCTGGCGGACAACCGCGGCGACTTCACGCACGAGGAGCGGTTCTACGGCGTGCGGTACTGCCACCACGGCGAGTACCTTGTGCAGAGCGAGGCACTCCCGCGGGTAAATAGCGGGCAGGCCGAGAAGTGGGCGACCGACCGCTTTGTCGACAGTTTCAGCCCGCTGCCGACGCCCGGGCGCTTTGTGCTCTCCGGGAGCCGCGGGAGCGGTGCGGTCGGCCTTGTGTTCGACGGGAAGCTCGGCGTGCCGCAGGCTGTCATCTACGTGCTCTTGGAGGCGCCGGAGTCCGCCGCGGCGGCCGTGGAGGTTGATCTCTACCTGCGCCTGACCGTGGACAGCTTTGTGGAGCGGCACGCGCGCAAGCTGGCCAATTTGCACGTCACCGTTGGCGCCTCGCTCGGGCCCAACGGCGCGCAGGTCAAGTTCAGCGGCGTGCGCACGCACCTCGCTGAGCTGTGCTGCCTGTTCTGCAGCGAGCTCGGCAGCTCCGACATGCGCCGGCTGCAGCTCTTTAAGAAGCAGCTCGCGGACGAGTACAACTACGCCATCATGCAGGCGCCGTGGGACCGCCTCAGAAGCACGTTCACTACTGCGCGCCTGGGGCTGCCCAGCTACGAGGAGACGTTGGAGGCGCTCTCTGCCATGCAGGAGGGCGCACTGCCCAGCCCCAAGACTGCGCGGCTCCGCGTGCTGGCGGTCGGGAATATCGAGTTCAGCGATGTGGAGCGCGTGTACGATGCCGTGGAGGCCGCGATCGCTCTTGGCCAGCCGCTGGAGACCAGCGCCGAGGAGGGGCGGAGCAGCAGCGCGTTTGAGACGAAGGACCAGAACAACAACGGCGTGGCACTGTACTACGAGATTGCCAATATGCGCGGCTACAGCCCAGACGGGCAGAGCGGCGCCCCGGTGCTCAGGAGCCTCGCCATCGGCCATCTGTGGCTGCAGATCTGCCGCGACGAGTTCTTCAACCAGCTGCGGACGCTGGAGGAGCTCGGCTACTGCGTTTCCTCCAGCGTAGTCGCGGTCAGGAAGCAGCACTTCCTGGGCTTCTTTGTGCAGAGCGAGAAGTCTGTCGAGTTCCTCGAGGAGCGCATCGTGAGGTTCGTGGAGGACATGCGCGAGGAGCTGGAGGAGATGGACGACGAGACGTTCGAGGAGCATCGAAGCAGCGTCATCAGCTCCTTCAGGGAGCCCATTCTGAATCTACCTGACCTGAGCAGCACGGTCATGTGGCAGAGCAGACACCTGCAGATCGACCTTGAGCACGGCGAAAAGATGGCGGCGGTGGTCTCGCAGCTAACCAGGGAGGATCTGCTCGGTAGCAGCATTTTTGAGCACTACAGTAAGGTTTGCTCGAGCCGTGGTACCTCAGATGATACAAACATCGCTCAGTGAATAATATAGAGTCTTACTACTACATATTAAACTTCTTTTCTACATAATCTGTGGATTAAAAAGATAGAAACGCGCATATTATATTATTAAAGATGGCAAATTTACTCATTCTTCTTGCTTGCAACGTACTCCCTCGCGAGCTTCTTGACCGCCTCCACGTCGCCGCCGGCAGACTCCTCGAACTCGAGCCACATCTTGAACAGCGCCTTCATCTCCTCCTTGGTGAAATCGTTCGCAACGGCCCTCTCGAACAGCCCGCGCTTGGTATCGCCGCTCTCGCAGCGCAGCCATGCGGCCCAGGCGCCGATCGACCTGCCGACGAAGGCCTCCACAAATTTGTAGGGCTCGGGCTCGTGCTTGTACGCATACTCGACGGCAGCATCGAGGTACCGCGGGTGGGCCTTGATGAACTTGGGCTTGTTGCTGGACAGGGCGAGCAGCTTCGCGTAGCACGTCTTGGAGCCGCGCTTCGTGAGCAGGAACTCGAGCGCCGCGGGGTCGCTGGTCTCCTTGACGGCCGCCTTGCAGAAGTCCGGGCCGGTCTGCCGGAGCACCCAGGCGAGCTCGCTGGTCGTGAGCAGCTTCTTCTCGTCGAGGTACTTGACGTAGAGGCGGCACATCTCGTCCTTCTCCTCCAGACACATGATGTGCTTCTTGAACAGCGGAATGGCGTTCCCGCCCGCTGCGATCTTGGCCTGGGTCTCTTCGACCGCCTGGCGCAGCGCATCGCTGTCCGAATTGGCCTTCATCTTCTTGGGCTTATCGTCGGCGGTGGGCGCTGCGGCCGCCTCAGACTGGCCCGCTGCAGCGTCGTCGTCCTTGCGGAACTTGAACGAGCTGCCCCTGATGTCGTATATCACGCCGCGCATGGTGCGGCTCACGCCGGAGCTCACGCACTCGCCAACGAAGCCGCGGTAGCCCACCTTGTACTTGCCGTCCTCCTTGTGCAGCAGGGTGACCGTCGCGGGGCCCTCGGCGATGTCCTCCACGAAGACGTAGCTGCCGAGGCACACGCGGCGCGCGTAGACCGCGATGTCGGTCTGCGTGCTCTTGCTCTCGACCAGAATGCCCCTGACGTTCCCGCTCGACACGATCTTCACCGGCTTCTGGTCCTTCTCCACCGTCACGGTGCAGCGCTCGACCGGGTTGTCGATCTCGACGAACGAGTGCTCGCCGTTCTCGATCTGGAAGAGCAGGCAGCTCGTGACCGGCGCCTGCGTGTTGTTCTGCAGCACGATCGGGCCCTTGAGCCGCCGCTCGGTGTGCACGAGGTGGCGGCCGCCCAGCAGCTCGAGCGTGCCGGTCGTGCGCAGCCCGGGGAACACGTCGTTGAACTTGTACAGCTCGACCTCGCGTGCCTTCGCGTCCTCGCGGAGGATCTTCACGGTGAGCAGCTGGTGCATCGGCTGCCGCGACTTGATGATCGTGAGCTTGCCGTCGTAGCTCCGGAGCACCGAGACGCGGTCCTCGACGGACTCGACGTACGTGTTGAAGATCGGGCCGGCGAAGAAGAGCTGCGCCTTCCCGTCCACGACCTTGGCCGGGCACGCCGTGCAGCTCACCGGCGGCGCGTCGACCGGGTACGCGCGCAGCGGCGTCGAGAACTTGTCCCTGTAGAGCTCGCCGTAAATATACGTTGGATTCTTACCGAAGATCATGGTAAATTTTTGGGCACGCGTCATTAAAATTTTGAGCGTTGTCAGTGCGGCGCAGCGCCGCGCCATGAGCGGGCGGATGGCATGCGCTGGCGTATGCGAAAAGCCGCGAGCATCTACAAGCATTTATTTACACATCTTCGAGGCTGTCCTCCTCCTGCGCGTCCGCCAGCTCGTGCACCTTCTCCTGGATCTGCTTCTGGAAGAACACGACGCCGAAGCAGAAGACGATCGCGAGCAGCAGGCCCAGGCGGCACGGCCAGGCGACGATCCTGAACACGTCCATCGAGTGGAGCGACAGGAAGATCCCGAAGATGAGGCCGTTGATCGCGAGGTAGAGGCAGAGCGGGATGACCGCGGCCTTCACGATGCAGTTGAACATGAAGTCCGAGACCTTGCTGACGATGAAGAGGCAGATCATCGCCGATATCATCGCGATCGTGAACGTGGGGCCGTTCGTGACGCCGAAGATCAGCACGAACTCGTACGCGGCGACGTAGCCGACGCCGACCGCACCGAAGATGTGCCTGAAGCTGACGTTGACCCCGAGGCAGAGCAGCGCAACGGCCTCGAGGCCGAGCAGCACCCACCTGATGAGGTCGGTGCCCGGGAGCCAGCCCAGGAAGCCCAGGATGTAGCCCATCACGATGTGGTCCGTAAAGAGCACGCAGGCCGTCGCGGCGAGCGCGTCGATCTGGTACATGTAGAAGCGCGGCAGGTGCAGCGAGGCGCCGACCGCCATTAAGAGCCAGAAGATGCCGCGGAGCACGCGCTGGAAGAAGGTGAGCGTGAGGTTGTCTGCGTAGTTCGGCAGGCTCACGGCCAGCGTGTTCAGGGCCAGTGTGCTCGCGAGCTGTGGGTCGCTGGCCTCTGCACTTTCGATGCCGCCCCTGACCAGGGATGCAACGAGGAGAACGGACAGGAGTGACCGCATGCAGAGCGCCAGCAGTTTTTCTTAAATCCATGGGAGAGCACTAATGGACGCGAGCCATAAAGGGGCGGCATGCGATTGGTGGCGCTCCCGCGTTCATTGGAGCCTTTCTAGATGTATTCGCAATCTACTGGCGGGTGGCGCACTTCCGCATGCGGCCAATGAGCGTCTTTGGGGCACGATGCGCAGGCATGGCCTTTAGAATCCCAGATCTGCGCCTGAACGTTGCACATCCGCAGGGGATCTATGGGTATAGACCCAGGTGTAGCATCCGGTGTGGCGCGCCTGCCGCCTTTAAAACGGCAAAATTTCCCACCGCAATGGAACAAGCCGGGCCGAAAATTGTCGCGCGCGGAAGCGGCGTGGGCGCGCTGCTGGTCGGCGGCTTCCTCGTTGGTGCGGGTTTGGAGGCGCTCAGCAACACTAAGGCGTCCTACAGCTCGTACTTCGGTCTGCGCGGGGCACTGCTTGGCGGGATATTCGCCGTGGGCAGGCGCCTATGGAGGGCCGGGCGGGCGCCGTCAGATAGGGCTATTGCTCCTCTGTAGGTACGGTTCGGCATAAAGTGTGTCGCTGTGGTATTCCAGTGTAACTTAAATCAAGTTCAAGATTTGAATTGCTCGCGTCTTTTACACAGATTTTTAAGGCGCTAAGCCGAACACGCAGCAGCGGCGGGCAATGCATCAGACTAGTGCCAATGACTGCTTAAATGCTGGTGTCTTAGCGGAAAACTGATAGTCTCAGCTCTCAAAGTACGCACGCCGGTTCCTTACCGATTCTGATAATTTTTTATTTCAGTGGACGCTGATGCTCACGTTGGCGGAGAAGAGGCAGGCGTGCAGGGAGCACCTGCTCAGAGCCGGGTTCTACGTGAACGACGGCATCAAATACGGGCTTGACTTCCTCGTCTACACAGACAGCCCCGACAGGGTGCACTCGAAGTACGGCGTCGTCGTGTTCTGCGGCATGACGTACCAGCAGCTCGTGATGCACCAGCGGCTGTGCTGCTCGGTCAACAAATCGCTGATCGTGGCGGTGGTCGACGGGCCCGACTCCATCCGCCTCGTCCAGTGTGACCGCTTCACCACTGCGCCGGGCGACGGCCAGACCGCTAGGCAGCCGCCCGGCTAGTGCAATCGCGATGGGCCGAGGGTGTATCGCTCGAATAACATTGCTTCCCGACAACGCGGTGTTTGAAATGCCGTTTCGACATTCGCCCCTCTCTATTGGCTGCAAAACGCCGCGTTTTGCCTTATAAAACTAAACTGCCAGGCCTCGCGATGCGCGGGCTGCACTTCTGTAAACTGTTCACGCTCGTCGCCTCTGTGCTGGCGGTCCAGAAGATAGTTCCGGAGAGGGAATTCAAGCGACTGCACACCCTAGGCGGCGTTATGGAGACGTTGGAGACGGATCCCCACTCGTACAATCTGGATAACAAGTCCATGCGCGAGCAGAATGAGGACAGAGCGCTGCGCGAGCAGTCCGACAAGGAGTTCGACAGGGCTGCGGCGCTAGCGAAGAAGGACAATGCTGACAATTCTGTCTAAATAGAGCTTGCATACCTGCATTGCTCGCACAATAGAATGGCAGGATCGGCAGCTGCAGAGTTTGGATAAGGATGGACAGCCAAGACAATAATAAATCGAAGCTTAAATGCGATTCAAACTGGGGTAGTTTATTTATGAAGCTTGTAGGGATGTATTAACAGATGGTTTGCTGTTCTGCATTTACAAAACTGAGTTGCAAGTGGCTGCCTTCCACGTACCCGGTGCTAGCGTGCGGGGTTGAAACACACCGGCCTACCATTGGCCGAATGCGAGCGTGGTTTCAATTCCCGAGCGCAGGCGCAGTTATAACTGCGGTAAACAAATAAAGCATGCAGCTGTGGACATCAGCGTTTGCTGCGTCGCTCGTAGCAGCACTGATCAGCACCCGACGCAGGAGCACTGGCGGCAACACAGTGGGCCAGACGAGGGGTCTGCGCGTTATCGAAGAGGACGAGCGTATGTGGCGCGCCCGATCGGGATACAACGAGAGCTACCACCTAGACTAAATTATTAAATGAGATGCCCGGGATTTTTTAGTGTGTATGATTTTTATCATGAACTCGTGGGTTACGGTGTGCATACCAAGTGCAGTAACCAGCAAAATACGCTGTATCACACCCTCAGGTGGTGAACATGCGCGGATTACAGCTGACCTGTATCAGCGTCCAGGATACAAAAACTTTTGTTGGCGCGAAAAAATAGTCGCCACCGCCACAGCTTCTGCGCAGTACGCTAGAACGGTCTGATCAGTAGCAGGAATGCGACGCTTTAAAATTTTTTGATTCTCCGGATATGATCGGAGAGCGTTTCAGCACCGCCGATCCGGCCGCGGCAGACCACGACGCGGCGTGTGTGTGCGGGAGCCCGCCGCGGTAAAAATTTGCCTGCAATTCCCGCGCATTTGCTAAATAAAACAAAAACGGGGGCCCCATGGCCCGTACTGCACACAGCGCACGAAAGAGCACCGCGCCGCAACCCAAGGCCCGGATCGAGGCCGGCAGCGAGAGCGTCGCGAGCAAGAAGCCCACCAAGAGCCTCTCGGTGCGCACGCCCGTTATCAGCCAGCTGGAGAAGCCCAAGAAGATCGCGTCGTCGCAGGGCAAGCTGGTGCTCAAGGAGATCAAATACTACCAGAGCCACATCGGCTTCCTGATTCCGAAGGCGCGGATCCTGGCGATGATCCGCAGCATCGTCAAGGAGGTGAACAAGAGCATGCCGCGCGACGACTTCCGCTTCACGTCCGCCTCGCTGAGCATCCTGCACGAGTGCATCGAGAACCACCTCGTGTGCCTGCTCGAGTACTCGTACATGGCGGCGCAGCACGCGAAGCGCGTCACGCTGTTCGCGTCCGACATACGGCTGGTGCAGAGAATAAAGAGCTTCGGTAAATAAAGTAAATTGATGTTGAGCGTTGCTGGCGCAGTTTGCATGGCATGGATAACAAGGGCGGCCTCAATGCAGTCTCATATTTGTGTTCTCAATTCGGAGAGTTTGCGCTGGCCCGCTTGCACCCTGCGCAGTAGATACTGAGCAGCAGGAACATCACACGCGGAGACTGGCGCCAAGAATGCGTATGTATGCCCTGGCAGGTGAGCTGGGGATAACATCCAAGTAGGATAAAATGGTGTCGCAGACTTTGATTTGGGGCAGCATGGCACAGTGGCCAAGTACTATCGGGATAGGTAAGCGAGCTCAGTATTTTTTTAAACGTGAATGCTACACTTAATCGAGAGGCTGCGGGAGCGGCATGCGGTCTAGACTGGTCTTGGTGATTTGGTGTGCGAATGCGCAAAAGGGAAGCAGGAGCGGGCGCGAAAAATTTGAATGATCATAAAATCAAGCTTTTTATAGAAATTTATTGAGTAGACTTGTTATTTTTTGACTTTAGTGCCGCAGTAAGACGTTCAGTTAGATATTTAGCATCATTAGGATGCTTTAAACCTCGTTTGGTGCAATCTTCTAGGAGGCGAACAGTAAGCTCGCGCGGTAGCTTGTTTATCAGACTGTCATCATTAGCGATCACTTTTAAACGGGTTTGTCCATTAATATCTAATCCTTCCAAAAAATAATCACTGAGCAGACTGAGTCTAGCCTCCCCGGGCCCATTTTCAAATCCTCCAAGGAAAAAAATGATGCCCTCGGTCACTTTATACAGATCGACCTGCATTTCGGTTATTATTTCGATAAACTTAACCATATCCTCATGTACGAGGATGTACGACAGCCGTTCCCAATTAAAAATCTTCATCGCTATTTCGCTATCGATATTTTTGATGCTGTCACGCATAATCTGCGTGCAGCGGAGCGCGTGGTGAGGGTTATCCTCAATCCAAAGTTCTATCAAATCAGCCATTAAGGGCTGTCGTACTCCGGCTCGCCCTCGACGACCTGTGATCTAAATACAGTGATCTAATTACATTATCATATATCACCATCAGAATGATATATTAGCTTTACATTAAGTTTGAAAGTGCAATTCAAACTATAAATATAGTCGAAGAGAGGACAACAAGGATGATGAGGAGAGAGAGTGCCCAAGAGAGGGGCAGAACAGGACATGACAATAAATCGTTTACTAAGGGGTTTGTGCGGTCGGGGCCCCGAGAGGGGTACGTCAAGGGCTTTATAAACTGATCAATTGTCTCTTCAAGGTTTCTACTGCTCAATGCGTCAGCCATAAGGTCTGAAAAATCATCGTAGAAATATTCACTGTGCAAATCGTATCTACGGAGTAAATGTAAATATGCGTCCACTCTCGCATTAGCATTAAATCTCTTATTGGCGGTGTATAAGCTTTTCAAATATTCGCCGGTACGCACTGACACAGCCTCTGTGATTTTCCCGCGCAGCAGCTCTAGCATCCGCGGTTTAAACTCTCTCCAATCACGTACGCCTCTTTTTAGTCCAACCAAAGTAAAGTTGAATGAGAACTTGCCGGATAATTCTTTTAAGTACATTGCATCTAAGTCCACTCCGTTGACGAGATCGAGAAGCACCTCGTATCTCTTATGTGTCGGGTTTGCCAATATAAGCCTGTCAACTGCTCCATCGGGATCTTCACATGAAAGCAGATAGAGCGTTACGAACATTTTCTTTGAATCTATGTCATCCTTAATCTTAAATCCAGGCATTAAAACGGTCCCTGAATGGAATCTGTCGCGAGCACAGCCGTTAATACAATCTTCAAGTAGCTCACTATAAAGCGTATTAATATTCCCAATGAAAACACGAGAGCACAATCCCAAAATACTCTCTTTGACACTGTCACGAGTGATAGCCGCATCTTCTGATTCTGTACTGTTGTCTAGTGCGGCGGCGCGTATAGCAAGCAACATCGATAAAGTTGTTGCAGCTCTCGGTATAACGGCAGCGAGCAGCATTACAGGGGGTACGATTTTGGATAATTTTATTGAGTGATAGAGACTTCAGCGACAATAAAATTTTACACCGTAGCGCTTCTCATATTGAAAACAAACGTTTTCCTTTATATGCTGGCCGCTCCTGCGTATTTCACAGTGCATTTCATGGCTGTGGCACTCTAGTCCTACGCGCATGTACTCATGGCCCGCCCCGGCCTTTTGTGCTCATCGCGACTTTTCCAAAGCATGACGAGCCTTCCGGTACGTGGCTGTTCATGATGCTTTTGTGCAGGCTCTTCTTCCTGGAAGACGGATGCATGGTGTGGAACTGGCAAAAGCATCCAAATAGTCTCTGTGCGTTGTTAGAGGGAATCTTCTCTACATCGCTGAACAGATTGGATGGATAGGAGACCTCCATGAACTAGTTTAAGTCAAGCTGGGGGTGGCTGCAGTCGATCTAGGCATGTAGATATCAATATTAAGATCTGGCGATGCTCTTTTCTGTAACTTTGTCCAGGTTAACATGTTTAATTGCAAGGGGACTGGGTTTATTGCTAAATTGAAGCCTACTTCGCCTAGTGTCCCATGTAGCTCTTTTTCAAAAAACGATGCGCATCTAAGGCATTTCTGTAAAAGGCTGCTCGTGGATGTCCGCTTGGATCATTGTTTGCCTGACTAGTAAATTTTGCGCGAAGCCGGGTTTTAATGAATACCCTATGCAGTCCGGTGCGTTCTCGTTGCTGGTATTGGTGTATTACAGGCGTGTGCGCTGTATATCTACCGCACAAGCGCCCATACTCGCAAGCGGCGATTATGCTAATTTCGGCGATTCTGGCAAAATGGAGCACGGTGTTCTCGAGGGTCAGGTGCTATCCCTGCTTTACAAAGGGTGCTCGGAGTACAACTGCCCGGAGATTAAGCGTGACATATTCGATGAGAGACTACAGGGCACCAATTTTGAAGACAAAGCGCGCCACGTCATTCTTTCAGTGTTTGGCAGAGCCAAGCAGTCTAAGCTTAACGAGCAACTGCTTGCCGAGTTTGGCTATGCGGGCCGTCTACTGCTACGGCGGCTGTTCGCTGACCCCTCTGTTGAGAAGCTCGCTAAGAAGTTGACAGCAAGCGATAGTACCGGAACGCGCCGAGAGTTCTGCCACGTAGCGAGGTACCACCGCGCCGGACTAAAGAGAATCCACCAGGCTTTGGAGGAAAGAGCGGCGGGCGAGAGCGAGAAAGACCTGCTGCGCCTCGCCGAGAATGGCGGTGGGCAGGACCTGGCGATACACACATTCAAAGCAATGGCCAGCTCAGAAGCAGTGACACTCAGCTCTGTGTTTACGGAGCTGGTGGACTCGTGGTCCGATGATCCCGGCAGGCGCGGCAAGCTGCTGCCTGTTGTCATTGACTTTTTACAGATTGTGCTGGAGCTGCATCCGCAGTGCAGTGACGGACAAGTGAAGCTACGAGAGTCGATCGTCGAGCATGTGTACGCGTCTTGCGATACCAAGCGCGAGTGCTTTGAGCTATTCCGCGGATTCCGCCAGCACCGATTTCTGCTTCCAACAGTTAGGGGATACATAAACAAGGAGCTTAAGGGAGACGCCAGCCCGGGCTTCGTGCGCAAGTACATAGCGTATGTGCAGCAATATTACGCAGATCCCAAATTATCAGCTTACGCCTTCTTTAGGGGCTTGTGGCCGTCGATGGCTGCGTTTCACGTCGCTGACATCGAATGGAGGAGCGATCCGGGGCGCTTCAACCTGATATCAGCGAAATGGCTGCGCGATATGTTCACGGATCTTTATAGGCGGTCGTCGAAGGATCGTGCTATGGTCGAGCTCGTCGGCGCGTACATGGATGTATTGGATTACGATGTATTCATCGACATTGTGAAGTGGATGAAAGTAGAGGAATGCAGGAAGCTCGGTACTTTTATGTTGGAGCACCAGAGGCCGACCGCTAGGGATGTGTACCAGCAGCGGTACCGCGAGAATAGCAAATACTCGCGGATAGAAGGCCGGCACAGACACGCATTGGATGTGCTCGGGGATGTATTTCGGCGTTTGGCGGCTGGCCAACCCGTTTCTGATAGAGGAAGTCGAGGGATGTGCAGTGCCGGCTAGTAGCAGGGCTACTGGTGGCAGTGCTATGCGTTTGCACGGGTACGACGATATAAAGCTGCAAAAGGCAGCAGAGTGCGCCGTCCTATAATAAATCGGCTGGCCGTTGTGTGTGGTGCGTTGTGTGGATACAGCCGTTTACCTCGCAGGCCTTGGGCTTTGCTGCCAGAACACGCCAGGTCGACGAGAGGCTGCACTGGCCCGACAGCCGAGATCCGCATCCGGACACACATTCCGGTGTTGCGCAAGATCCTGTGCGCGTTTTCAAGGCAGTGAAGGAGATCATCTGCGCGCTAGATGCATCCCCGGTGGCTTTGGTCAGAGCCCATAGGGCGTCTTTTGCGGTGCTCTGGGGCGAGAGTGACACCAGCAGTCGATATCCACAGGAAGCCACGCGGATTGGACCGTGCCAGTACACTGCTGCGACTCTTGGGCTGCATTTGCTTCGGCCCTTGTTCTGCGCACCAGCGCCCGCGAATGAAGGCCCAGACGGTCTGGCTCTTAGAGCTGGTATCTGTGGCACCGTGAAAGAGCTTTTATCCCGCTGCAATACAGTGCAGGAGTCGATAGCATGGCGGCACCGCACCAGGCGTAAAGCACCTGGCACTTATAATACCGCACTGCCGCATAGGCTGAATAACAACAATGAGCAAATTTATTCCAGACGGGGCGGGGCTCCAGCCCCGGTACCATCAGCTCTGAGCGACTTGAGCAGCACCATATTGAGCTTGCGTATGATTGCTGCTTTGTACTTCATATCCATTAATGGAACGTCGAAGCAGTCAGAAACTAGCGTTTTTGATTCTTCAGATCCGAGCGCCACTCGTCAATATCGGCCATGTCGTTAGCAAGCGCGGCTTTCAGGTTTCTGCGATATCTCTTCGCGCAGTACACATTCAACAAATCAGCAAAGCGCTGGGCGAACTTCGCATTCACGCTGCAGCAGCGCGCCATGGGAATTGAGTTGCACTCATCGTCAATGGGTTCCTCGGCATCCTTATAAATGCTAAAGATCCCCAAAAGCCTTTCCAATAGTGGCTGCAAACTGCTGGCAGACTCAATAAACAAAAACTTGGCGGACACAACTAAAATCCTCAGGTTGTAGCGCGAGGCGAGCGCGTCGCCGAAAGAATCGAAGGCCTCCTGTAGATCGGGACTGCCCGCGGGATACAGGACGTCGGAAACCGTCTTCCTGTAGTGCCTGATCGGATCATACGGCGATTTACCCAATAACTGGTCAAATGTAGTCAGGATTCGATGAGTCACAAGCCCGTTCTCGTGCGACTGCAGCGAATCTTCGATCTCGGCATATATTTGTTCCATCACCGGCTCCTTGATGCCGGCGATGTGGCTGTACGCGGCCATGCATTTCTCGTGCAGCAGCCTGAGAAAGCTGTGGCACCAATCAGCCTCGTGCGCAGTGCCCGTGCTGGACGGGCTGCTGCTGCCGAGAATATCGGATTCTGTGAAGTCGATTTCCAGCTCTTTGATGATGTTCTCATTGTTCTTTAAATATGCAGCCGCGTCCGCCAGAACAGCCTCCACTAGACCCTCGTGCGTATTTCCGAGGCACGCACGCGGGAGCAAGCTCAGCAACAACAGCATGGTGTGGGCTTTGGGCAAATGTTCGCACCGTTGCCGGCGCTCCCTTTACAATTAAAGGGCCGGCAGCATGTGAATGGCGCGATCCGCGCTCTCCTATGGGGACCGGTCTGACTCGAAAGGAGTGGCGCACCGTTGAGCGGTAGCAGGGGTCCGTCGCGGATAAACCGGGGTCGCATTGGAAGCGGCAGTAGGCGCACCTCTTTCAAGCTGTAAACAGGCATGCGCAACGGTATAATAGCACGGCCCACGATAGCGAGGCTGCCGGATGATACGATGAGAAGCTGTAAAGAGCTGTGGTTGGCTGTGCTGCAGATAGTCCATTTGAAGCTGGCAGCGCAGTGGTACTAGCTGTTATAGTGAATAGCATGCGGCGCACGGCTTCAGTGTGGCCTGATGCTATTCTGAAGCTAATTTCAGTGCACCGTGGCAGTACGTCGGTTGAGCACGTCATCTCCACACAGCGGCATGGCCAGCATCGTTGCAACCGCAGCAACAAAATCGTCGTACGGTGTCTGGTGGCTGGATCTTCTTAGCCTGCAAACGCCCTTGCTCACGGATGGTGGCTTGTGCGTCCAGCGCCTCCAATTTGTTAAAATTTTGTGGAAGTGGGCGTGGACTCAGAGATCATCCGAGCGGGTCAGTGCCCGTTTGACGCGGCACACGCCGGCGTGGAATATTCTATGGTAGCTTGGCATGTGCGAGTCTACCATAGCCCTAGAACTACGCTTTAGAGCGCCGGTAGCACGCAACGGCGGCTCGCTCGCCAGATCTAGTTGGACGGCGCAGTCTACGGTTTTATAAAAATTGCAACGGGTCCCTTTGCAAATGCGCTATTCTTTGGAGGCGCTAGTTCTCACTGTGGTCACTGTGCGCGCGCGACTGACTGTGCGTAATATTGCAAGTGCGCTGGAGGAGGAGTACGGAAATGGCGAGTATGTGAATCCCGAGGGCCCGTTAAACATCATGCGCGGGCACTCTTGCGTCAACAACGGCATGATCGCGAAGCAGCGCATGTACGCCGCGCCGATGCGTCTCAGCTACAGCTGTACGGGCGGTGCGAGTGGTGGGGACTGCGCGTATGCGAGAAATGCGTGCGAGGACAGTGTCCGGGAGCTCACCGCTGACAGTGATGCGATGGCGTATCTATCCGAGCATTACGCAGTCCTGAAATCCATGTTCACGGTCGAGAACGATGTGGTGGTCGTCGATAGGAGCCCCGTGGCGCCTTTCTACAGCCTGTTCAAAAGCGCGCGCGAGAGATGTGCGGAGCTGTTCGCGGCGCTGCTGGTGCTTGCTGGCGGGGCGGACATCCGACTGGGCTCCGATGGCAGCGAACAGGCAGTCCTGCTCTTTTTTAACGGTGCTGCTGCGCCTTTGCACGCGCACGTGCTAGAACTGGGGCCTGTGGATGATGCTACCCTGGCCGCTGTGGAGTTCTTTGCCAAGTACGGCGGCAACAATGCAAAGCATATTTTTGGCTACGGGCTCCACTACACCGACAGCCCGGGCTTCCTGATTCAGGCGTACATCTGCGAGCTCATCAAAGAGAAGGATGATGTTATACGCATCTTCGCGGCCGCTAAGAGGATCGTCGCAGAGCTCTCCGCGGGCAACCCCCGCGCGCGGCAGGAGCTGCGCTTCTTCACGACGGACAGAGACGGGGACTATGTGGGGACGTATCCAGCGAGATACAGCGCGCTCGCTGCAGCTGAGACAGCCTTCAACGGCGCGCAGCATGCGGTGCTCACGCACTGGCGGAATCTCAGTCGTTGCAGTTATAGCGGCAGGGATGACCCCAAGGACATAGTTGCAGCACTGCTCAAAGTGTGCTGCTGCTTGTGCTCTAACCCGGTTGCTGATCGCTCCAACGTCGCTTGTCTGGACAATCCGGCGCACGAGCTGCGGTGCGCATTCGGGAAATTTGTACACCAAGTCTTTTTAGCATCAGTCTTTTTCAACACCACGGGTTCTTTCCCCAAGGGCAGGTGGGATTCGGTTGGAAAAGTCTACGAGGGTTTTCTGGCAGTAGCCAGGGTCAAGGCGTCCGCGAGCGAGACCATCACAGCGTGCTGCGGCGAGAACGTCTCCGCTGGGCTGGCGACCGACCCGAAGAACTTCCTGGTGGTGCTCGCATGGGTCCTCGGGGAGCCCGAGGAGGAGCTCCGGTGTCTGCGGCAGCTGCTGGATGACGCGCTGGGTGCTGCCGGCAGCGCTTCACACCGCCGGCAGATCAGCGACCGCGTGACCGAGCTGCTCAAGCGCTTCTACGATGCGCCACTTGATGCCCGTTTCGACGTTTTTACGGCGCCTGATGGAGCGCGTCGCGGGCTGCTGTGGCTCACCTTGCGGCCGTGCCATGGTGGAACAACGTGCGACTATGTCCTGAAGCTGGTCTTTGAACCGGAGCGCGTCAGGATTGTGTATGTGGCTCAGCAGGCGGTGGTGGATGGCGAGCCGCGCCGCGAGCTTGTCTCTGCACTTAAGGAGCTGTGCCTCCCTAGCCGTCCCGCGCTGTCCACGCTGGCGCACGAAGAGCTGGACAGGCGCAACGATTACCCGCTGCGGGCGCTGATTCGGCGAAGCGCCATGCAGGCTCTGTATCCCGCTGCGCATCGGGCCGTTTCCGACGCGTACATCGCGGAAGTGTCTGCAGTAAAGAGCCCGCTGGCGCGCCACATCGCCATCAGCCACTGGATGGCGCACCAGCCGATGCAGACGCTGGGCGAGGCCGCAATAGCGGCGGTTCAGCTGCTTCCGGCGCTCGAGGATTCTCTGGACCGGGTGAGAAATGGCGATAATTCTGCGCAGCGTGCGCTCACTGCCGACAGCCCGGTGGTGGCCGTGCTGGACAACATCTTAGGTAGCACTGCGGCTGCCGATACGGAGCTGCGTCCCTTCATTGTCAGCGGCCTGCACAGCTGCGTCAAGGATCGCACCGATCTCTTCCCGAGCGTATTCTCTGCGGTAGGAGACTCCGCAAGCACCGTGCAGGAGCACGACGGATCGGCATACGATCGCTTTCTCGATAGCTTGACGGCGTACGATATCTCTGAGATGCTGCTCCGCCATGCAGAACAGCGCGCCCGCAGCAAGATCGAGGCTGCCGGTGGCACGCGCGGCCCATGGGACAGCGATGTTTGTGCGGCGTTGGCGAGGTGCTTTAAGCTCAGGTACGAGAATAGCACCATCCGGGTCTTAAGCGAAGATGCGCCCGCTGTTGACCACTATGAGCAGTCCGTCAAAATTCTAATACGAACGGCTAACTGGGCCGCCGATAGCGGGCATGCGCCATTGTGCAGGGACGTTTGCGCAGCGGCAGCAAGGTGCTTCAAGCCCACTTACGGAACTGATATCTCGGGATTGGGCAGCGACACCCTCGACATGCGCTACTATAGGTATTCCATCTGTGCTCTAATGGCGGCGGCTGCGAACCCGGCCGAGTACCATTCTGTGCTGCGTAGCATTTTCGGAAGCTGGGACGACACGTTCGGCGTGTTTGAGGTGTACGTGCTGCTGCGGATGGCCTTCCCCAGGCTTCCCAAGCTCGGGCCGATCTCGCCCAATCTCGTAGCGGAGATCTTCCCTCATGGGCCTGAGGATGTTGAGCTTGAGGGGCTGCTGAGGATATTCGCAGTCGCTGCGCTCGCAGATCGCGACTACTGCGGCATCTGCGATGTGTTTCACGGGTACCGTGCCCTACTCAGCCCAGAATGCGCATGCAGGCTCGTTAGGGCGCTAAAGCGGCGGCCCAGTGTCTACAGCTTTACGTCCCGCAAGCTCTCGAATCGCTCGGCAGTCCCGGTCGACGACGTGCGCACGCCTGTATTCTATTCAGCGTTTGATGAACTGCTGGTCGAGTGTCTTGAGAATGCGTTTGATGTGAAGACGCTTTTGGTGAGGGTGCGGGGCCTGCCAAGGGAGTAGCCGAGCTGCTATCTATCTGCTGGAAGCGGGCCTAGTCGCAGAGAGTATATTCAGTAGCATCAATCTTAGTGTTTGAATTGCCGTGAGGGCGCTGATGAGCAGCAGAGTCGCGCAAAGCATGGGTCTGGAGCCGCCGGCAGGCTCATATCGATCGAATGCGGCGCTGCACACGCAACCGAGACCCAGTAAAGTATTATGAAGAGCATGTATGTGTATGTAATTTTCGCGTATTGTTATCAGCTGATCAGCACGTTTTGGCCGCAATCACCGCGTTTGGTGAGGCGAAAAGAGAGTGATTAAGACAGACAGGCGGTCATCAGGCTCAGGACTGCTGTATCCAGTATTGCAACAGTATTAGCCATCTCTAAATTAGACTGTGCTCGAATGTCCTTGCATCTGGGCCTGTATTGGGGCCTTCTGGCTGTTGCATTGGGGCCTTCTGGCTGTTGCGGAGAAAAGTAGTGGGTCCTGACACGGGCTCGGAGAACGGAAAAGCGGGTTGTGGGCCTTGTAGCAGTGGTAGATCAGAGAGTAAATCACCAGAACAGCGTACCGTTGGGCCAGCAAACAGACGGGGATCGTTTCAGAGCCAGAACCAGCAGGGGGCCAGGTGACTAGGTATTGCAGCGATCAGTTTTGAAATTGAATCTGGAAAAGGCTCGGAGAAGCCGCCACAGAGCACGAGAAAGCAGTTTAATAGTGTAATCACATCAACTGAAGTTAATTGATCAGTATTATAGGTATCACCTTGGCAGCCTCGTTGTGAACCTGTAACGCAAAAGCGCGATCAGATCTTCACCAGCTCGAGCAAGAATGGCCAGCGAGTCTATCAGTGACAGACTGGTGCATGGATTACCGACAGGCGAGATTGAAAGAGCATCGCGCCTTGCCCCAAACAGAGAAAGGATAACCGGCTGAGTAGTGCTATTCTACAAAGCCACAGATGCGCGGATATTTTGGGCAGCTACCCTGGTATGGAGAATCGTTTAGTGATCGGTAGAAGCGTATCGGGAAGACTAGTTTCACACAGCATTTTACGCTACAGAGACGTAAGTAAATGCATTGAGAGTTACGCGCATCTATTCATTCTATTTGATTAGCATATGTCTAATCCATGCGCCTCAGCTTTGGCCTCCTTCGGCACTGGCTCAATCCTGTCGTCTTGCGCGGCTCTGGTTCAGTGTTCAGGGTGGGCATTCTCTGGGATTCTCGGGCCCGATCGCCTGAATGCACACTTCGACGGGCCAGAAATCTCGATATCGCGCATGTGCATTTGCGACGTCTTGTAGGCCCACCATCTCATGATGTGCGATCAGTGCGCGTCCGGCACGTTTCCCTCTCGCTCAGCACAATCTCTTAGACTGATGGCTTTGCAAGCGTGCTGATGTCGCAATCCAGTACTTCGCGTAGCGCCGCGGACCGCCTCGTGTGGCTCCGCAAAAGTTGTGATAAACAGGCTAGGTTTTTATGTTTAGATAGTTGTTTGTTTATTTTCTTTAAGTCCGATTATCCTTTAAGTCCGATTATCCTTTAAGTCCGATCATCCTTTAAGTCCGATTATCCTTTAAGTCCGATTATCCTTTAAGTCCGATCATCCTTTAAGTCCGATCATCCTTTAAGTCCGATCATCCTTTAAGTCCGATCATCCTTTA